>BDJD01004631.1:4853-19949 GCA_002564525.1 Rosa multiflora | reverse complement strand
CTTCCAAGAAATTAGGAATTTCCGAGCGTAATCGCTTCCAAGAAATTAGGAATTTCCGAGCGTAATCGCTTCCAAGAAATTAGGAATTTCCGAGCGTAATCGCTTCCAAGAAATTAGGAATTTCCGAGCGTAATCGCTTCCAAGAAATTAGGAATTTCCGAGCGTAATCGCTTCCAAGAAATTAGGAATTTCCGAGCGTAATCGCTTCCAAGAAATTAGGAATTTCCGAGCGTAATCGCTTCCAAGAAATTAGGAATTTCCGAGCGTAATCGCTTCCAAGAAATTAGGAATTTCCGAGCGTAATCGCTTCCAAGAAATTAGGAATTTCCGAGCGTAATCGCTTCCAAGAAATTAGGAATTTCCGAGCGTAATCGCTTCCAAGAAATTAGGAATTTCCGAGCGTAATCGCTTCCAAGAAATTAGGAATTTCCGAGCGTAATCGCTTCCAAGAAATTAGGAATTTCCGAGCGTAATCGCTTCCAAGAAATTAGGAATTTCCGAGCGTAATCGCTTCCAAGAAATTAGGAATTTCCGAGCGTAATCGCTTCCAAGAAATTAGGAATTTCCGAGCGTAATCGCTTCCAAGAAATTAGGAATTTCCGAGCGTAATCGCTTCCAAGAAATTAGGAATTTCCGAGCGTAATCGCTTCCAAGAAATTAGGAATTTCCGAGCGTAATCGCTTCCAAGAAATTAGGAATTTCCGAGCGTAATCGCTTCCAAGAAATTAGGAATTTCCGAGCGTAGTCACTTCCAAGAAATTAGATTCCAAGAGATATTGGATTAGATCGAAACAATGATGTGTTTGTGGTCGATCATAACTTCTCAACAAACTCTAAGTTTGGAGGACTCTACAAGCTTCCAAGCTTGGAGTGAGCGCGAACCCCCACAGTTCGGCTTTTGGTCTCCCCTATGTAGAGAAAAGGGGGGTAGAAGAAGGGATTTTGGAAGTCCCCGAGAAAAGAAGAAGAAATTAAAGGAAAAACTTCAAAAACGGGAACTTTTAGAAAAGTTTACCTTAAAAGATGGCCGGGGAAAATGTCACCGAAAAGTACTGTAGCAGTGGTACTGTAGCTGCCGAAAGTTACTGTAGCTGACCGAAAAGTTGTCCAGAAAAGTCACCGGAAGACTGTATCAGCGGGGGTACTGTAGATGACCGAAAAGTTGTCGGAAGTCGGCCGAAAAGCTGTCCAGAAAAGTCGCCGGAAGTACTGTAGCAGCGGGGGTACTGTAGCAGCCGGATGTACTGTAGCGCGGAAGTACTGTAGCTGACCGAAAGTTGTCCCGAAAAGTCGCCGGAAGTCGTCAAGAAAGTCAATGGATGTACTGTAGCGCGGAAGTACTGTAGCTGACCGAAAGTTGTCCCGAAAAGTCGTCAAGAAAGTCGACGGAAGCACTGTAGCAGCCGGAAGTACTGTAGCGCCGAAAGTACTGTAGCACGTTACTGTAGCTGCGGAGGTTTCTGGGATTTGAAGGCTACGACTATAGGGTTTCAGGGTTAGGGCTCGTGCTGATAACGTGTTGTAGAGAAACTGAATTTGAGAGGAATTTTCTGTGTATTCTCATTGATAATAGGGGCCCCTTTATATAGAGGATTACAATGCATAGAATCTCAATCATACAAGGAAAGTAATTCTACATTGATTAGGATTCTAGATCCTTCTAATTAAATCCTATTACCACTAGGTCAAGTAACCTAGAGTTTGGGCTAAACACAAATTAGGTTTTCCTTCAACATAAATTAAATTTTTAAAAAAAGATGAACTGTGTCACGCCCCGAATTTTGAATAATTAAATTCAAATCCGAAACGCGATAACTTAACAATAACAAGAAAACACATAGAGAAAATTTTTCAAATAAATTAAGCAACTACACAAATCGAACTCACAATGTCAATACCGACTCGTTGTTTAGAGTCACATATTACGTTACAATAGTTTACAAATTAAACTGAATATCAATTCAACGTGTAACTACTCTCGCCAACTCACTACACAGCGGAAGACTACAAGTATAAGCGCCCTTCTACACCCACGTGACGGAAAGTCCACCTCAGCTTCGATAACGATCACCCGATATTCTAACCTGCACAATAACCCCTACACCATAGAATAGTGCACCGGGAATGTAAACAACAAATCCGGTAAGCTTTTCAGCCCGTATGAGTAAACTTAATTAAAGTGACTCACGTCACGCATGCTTATAATTTCTCAATTCGTGAGATAATTAAAGCAACAACATTTAATTTCACAAAATACATGCACAACAATTTCAACCCAACTAAAAACCCACATGCTCTGTCTCTCAATTCATTTTACGTCCCCACAATCTATTAGATCACTATTCCTTTGCCTCAACGGCACAACCAGGAAATCATACTCATTTCCCTCAACATAACGTGGTTGCCAAAATCATGCCACCCCAACTCATTTATCAATCACTACAGATCACAACCCACAACTGTACCCACAATAAGAATTAAGCAAAATCAGTAATCCCTGCATAGATCACATGAAAACAAACAAAAGAAATCATATAAATCCCTGCATAGAGTACCAAAATCATGAAATTTAGCGATTTGATCCTCCAAAAACCCTAGAACCCAAAGCTAAATTGGGGCTTTTTGTGATTTCTTCTTTTTAAGTTCAAATCAAGATATTATCCATCCTAATATAGCGTCTATTCCTTCGATCTATACATGGGGAACCAGCGTCGAAAAAGCGGACTCTAATCCATCCTAAAACAAACAACACAAAAAGCGGTAATCCCTGCATATAACTTAGTTCAGGAGATTACATTAAAAACAAACAATACAAAAGGCAGTAATCCCTGCATATAACTTAGTTCAGAAGATTACATTAAAATTCAACAATTAGAAGGAAAGGAAAATCAATGAAGAAGTCCAACAACTCACACTAAAGTCAATGATCACCCATCAAACCCCCCTAACAGGTTACCACTGTAACCGTCGGACCTCGGACCACTTAGCCCTCAGAACAAACCTTTTAAGGAAATCCCACACGACTCACAATGTCACATCACATTTTCAATTCACTCTTTCAACAATATAATCATCAAACATATACATATCACAACGCCACACCATCCATATATATATTCCACGTAAATATATATATATACGTAGTCATTCACGCATGAATGACCACTAATACCAACTATAGTTTTATAAATTATTCCTCTTGAAAATCATTTTATATCAAAACATTGTTTTAACCTACCCATGAACAGTTGTCGATCAAGTTCATACATTTTAAAACAAATAATTTATTTTGAAAATGATTTAACAATTAAACAAGTAATTACGAGAATAAATAAATTCATTCGTAAATGAACCACGTGAGATTTACTCACCTCTAAATCCCGCTGCGTCTTCTCTTACAGCCGAGATAAAGTACAGAACACACTCCATCAATCACCTAATCAAAATACGATCCTAACTTAGCAATTGATTCAATAAACACACTTAAACGATGATCCAACAGTTGGATCCTCATCCGTGACCACACAAAGTCATCGGAACAGCTCTACGATCAACAAATCAAAACTACAAGTCGATCGGACGGCCAAATCCTCACGGATTGAAAACCGAAACGAATCGAAAACCCTAAAACCTTAACATGCATCAACTGTCTCCAAAATAACCTTATAATATATCAAAACGACCGTATCGATGTGTAGATGCATAAACTGAAAACAGAACACAAAAATAAGGCCAGACGCGCCACCACGCGCCGCCACAAGCGGTGGTTCAGATTGTGGTAAACCACGGCGGTCAACGCCGGATTAACCACCTCCGATGCCAAAGTCACCAACTACAAACATGTTCAAAATGAAGAGGTGAGCCACTTTCATACCTGGAGCTAAGTGAGATTCGGTCTAGATCGTCCTAGATCAAGCCTGGAAGTTGGATCAATCTCGTGCGTCTGATCAGATCCTAGATCGAATCAGGGACGTCGAAAACTTCAAACCTTGATCTTTCGCTTCACACTCAAAATCGTGATGCAAGCCTTATATGGGGGTGATCAGCAGGAAGAGGCGATCCCAGAACTGAGAAGGATCGGCCCGTGCAACGCCTGAATCGGGGATCTCCGGCCGGGTCAGGTTTCGCACAGCTGTGGTGTCTTCGATCTAGCTCTAGGGGCGGCGGCGGGGAAAGATGGTGCCATAGAGCGACTGGGCGGCTTGCGGCGATCACAGGGAGGGTAGGGTCGTGGCCGGAGAACGCCGGAGGAGAGAGAAAACTCCGGGTCGGGTCGGTCGGGACCGGAGGGTTCTGAGGAGAGAGAACGGAGAGAATGGGGGAGGAAAATGGTAAAAAGGGAAATTTTGGGATTTAATGAAAAATCCCGGAATTTCTCATACTTATAGAAATTTCCTAAATTTTCAATCGCTCATAACTTTCTCATATGAACTCCGATTTCCGTGTTCCACATGTCCCCGAACTCGTATCGACGCGCTCTACAACTTTCGTGAAGGAAGTTTTTAGAGAAACCTAACGAATAAAAAGTCAACCTTTGCAACCCCCCTAAAACCATACTTTCAGAATAAAAATTCGTCCGAAATACTTCCGCACCACCCTTGAACCACGAACTCGTACAAATGAACACTTTATTAATCCCAGGAAACCTTTAGGAATTAATAACAAATTTCCGAGGTCTTACAAACTGAGGGTATAATAGACAGTTTAATGGGGTATGGATTGCCACGTCATCTAGTTAACGGAGCTTTTTGACGGAGAGTAACGGAATGGACCTATTGGTCTAAAATTGAGAGATGGTAAACGTGTGAAATTAAAAAGGGAGGGACTGAACTGTTTTTTCGCTGAAAGTTCTATATATATATATATATATATATATATATATATATATATATATATATATACGGAGCGGTTCCAAAGAGGACGTCCGCACTATTGTTAAAGTGCGGACGTCGACGCTGCAGCTCTGCTAGGGGCGCGACGGAGAGGCGGGGCTTGCCGAACGGACGCCAGGGGTCGGACGGACCGGTCTGCAGTCAGTGGAGTCGCCGAAGACGTGGTTGCAGCCCTGCCTAGAAACCTGCAGTTGCAGGTGAGGTCGCTGCCCAGAAACCTGCAACTCCGACCTCGAACACTGCCCAGAACCGTCCTGGATGCCTCCGGCCTCCGTCCGCGGTACGCTAAAAGCAAGCTAGCAATTTAACCCTGTAAAATGTAGTTGTCAGTATAGAATAAGTAGGGATCGTTCAAGCCGGGGATTAAGGGTACACATGTAATTGTAAAAACAAAAAAAGAATTAATAAAAAGTATAAAGTATTATTTACAAAAATAAAACAAATAATGAAGATATATACAAGTTAATGTAAAGAGGGGGGATTTTAGGATTTTGTAATAAAAAAAAATAAAAGAACCAAAAATAAAAATGTAAAATACATATACAAGGGTGGAACACAAGGAATAAAGATCAAAACCACAATCATATGCATGAAATCCAATTACAAATCCTATAGTTGATTTTCTATGTCATGAGAAAGAAGTTGACCATGTGAAACGTTAGTAAGCAAACGATTTCCCATTTTTTACTTTCCTGGATTAATTGATCTAAATGAAAGCACCTAAATCAATCCTATTGAACATGCAATCATAGTCTAAAAAGCTAGCTAATCAAGAACACATTCAACGCATGAAGAACAAAGAAAGGATGTCAACCAAAGTGCACAACTTAGTATGAAAAAGTTCATATATTTGCAATCCTCCTTAATTGATTTCGACTTTTGTCCAAAGCCTTTACTACTTATGAAATAGGTTCACAAAACTATTAGGTGAATTGTTTACCTAAATCTAGCCCCAATTACATGCATATATCCTAAGTTGGTCACCAAAGAACACACACATATAAAAGTTTTCTGTAATCCAAAATCAATCAAGCAATCTCACATAAGCAACATAGGAATCAACATATAGAAATCACAATTTTATTTCAAAACATATAAACGGGTTTTAAACTTTTCGCTTAACGTCATGTTAACTAGAATTCATAACTTTACGAATCAAACAAAGGAAAACAAAAGAAAGTATGAAATACACCGTGAAAGATGAATGACATAGCCTTGAGACGAAGAACTTGAAGATCCTTGAAAGCAAGCAATCTTCTAGGGAAGACACAAGGGTGGATGGCGGGTAAGATCTTGATGTATTGCATGGTTTCTTCTCCTCCTTGATTGAAGACGCAGAACTAGAAAAATAGAGAATGGAGAGAATTTTTGGTGTGTAGAAAGAATGAAAGAATTGGTGTGTTGTGTGTGAAGTGGTGTGGTTGATGCTCCTATTTATAGGAGGATGGCAACTTAGTCTCCAAATCTTCATGAATCTTCTATTAATTTCCTAGGATTTATCTGCTCATGCCACACAGCTTCAACCAATCAAATAATGCCACGTCAGCTCTGCTATGTCATCCAACCAATCAGAAGTCTTCAAATTATCACCTTGATTCTAGGGGGATTATTTTTGAATTAATTACATGATTATTTTCTAATTTATCTCCTCAATTTTGGCCAAGGATGGAGTGTGGACATCAAGGAATGTATCTGGACCTGTTTTCAACCTTTCTACTTGTTTTGCTCCCTTGAAATTCTCCAAGATAAGTTCAAAACGTCACTTTCCAGAATCTTCTTTTATTTTCATGACAAATCATGTATTTATCCCCCAAAATTACTCCTTTTACCTCCAAGACCCCTATAATATCTAGGGTTCTTCATTTTGCAGAAAATTCCCAAGTATTCTAGAAGAATCTTCAGTTTTGAGTCATCTTGAAGCCACATGGTCACCTAGTGCCCTCAGGTTTTCTAGTCTCATCAGGATTCCTACTTTGACTGGGATTCCTAGTCGGACCAGGAATACTCCATTTCTTCATTTCAACTCATTTCTGCATCCCTTGTGCCTTGCTTTTGTCATCCAACGTCTCATTTTGCTTCTCATATGCCTTTAAGCACATTTCCTTGTCATTTTCTCCGATGTACCTAGAAAATAGAAACTAAATTAAAATTTATTTATTTAAGGAAATAACTAAGTAAAATATGAGGAAATAACTATTAAAACATCGTATTAAAATGCTCTTATCAGTCCGCCAAGCCCCGAGCCGCCGTCGCCGCCTGGAATGCCGATGCTGACGTCCGCTTTGGAACGGGCCTGTATATATATATATATATATATATATATATATTAGATAATTCTTATTGGGTGGGTATGGGGATGGGGATCATAATACCATTCCCGCTCCGTACCCGATTTCAGAATTCCAATACTGGGGATCTTCATCCCCGTTACCCGATTTCCCCTGAATTTCTCCCCGTTAGGGTCAAATACCCAATGGGGATTATTGCCATCCCTACTCAATCGAGATTGTATGTCGTTGGATTTTTGTTGGGCATTCCCTTTGCTCTGTTGTTTTTTTATCTGAGCATTCCCGCTGCCCTTCTCTCTTTCCTTCGCTATAATCATTGCTCTTATATTTGAATGTGAAGCAATTTTTTCTTCCCATTCATAGATTTTCATGCATAATGAAATTTAGATATTTGGGTATCTAACATATTACTCTCTTATCTGTGTTATCTGATATTTTCTTAACTCTTATTTGATTTCATACACTTGGTCGCATAATCAGACTCAATGATTTGCAAGATCTGCTTGGTGATTTAAATGATGATTCTTGCGTTAACTTTCTGGCTCTAAAGCTGCTATATATATTTTTTTCCTTCCTAATAAAAAAAAAAGGTGCGGCTATTGCCACCCTACAATTTTCTTTGTTCATCATACGGTGTACACATTTTAATTTCAATATTTATTTATCTAACCCATTTCTTGTTTCATAAATATCTTTATATGACATATCCAATTGAAAAAGAAATTGTTTTAACAAAAATCTCTCATTTAATTTATACCAATAGTAAACTAAGGGTGTTGTTATTAACACACCTTAAATCTTTATTCATGCACCCTTTTCCATTTTATTTTTTTTTGAATCAAGGGAGGTCAGCCATTTATTAAAGAAAGAAAGGATTACACAGTACAAAGCTCAGCTGCAATTGTAGGTTGTAAAAATTCTGGAGTTGAAAAATAAAAATCATTTTGTCTAAGAGAACATGCATGGTTAGCCAACAAATGTGCTACCCCATTGCCTTTCCGACCAACATGAGTCACTTGTATAACACTCTAAGCCTCTAAGAGAGCTAGCACATCATCATATATTCTGCCTAGCAAGGAAAAATTAACAGAATCATGCAAAGAAAGTTGTCGCTGAACCTCCAAGGCATCAGTCTCCAGAATAACTGGTCTAAAACCATGCTCCTCCACAAACTCTAAAGCAGCCTTGCATGCCAATATTTCAGCATGTTCTGGGGAATTCAAACCGCTCAAAGGCCAGGCGCCTCCGCACAGCATTATACCAGTCTCATTTCTGAAAACGAAACCCAAACCACCCTTCCTAGTAGCGTGATGGAATGCACCATCAACATTGATCTTCACCAACCCCACAGAGGGAGCTTCCCACACTGCTGTACGTTTAACCTTAGGTTGGGAGGGCTTCAAATTGTGAAACCTAAATTCTTGCAGCCTAGAGACAATCCCCAAACTCACATCCCTGGCCTCACACCTCTTCTGATTCCAAACTCGATCATTTCTTTCCTTCCAAATTCCCCATAACTAGAATAAAAGTTCTCCAAATTGTATTAACGATAATTCATTAGCACACTGGTTCAACCAACTAATAACATCACCAAGCATATTACTCGGACTGTAACATACCTGTTGCAGCATAGCATTTGTGTGAAGCACCCTCCTAGTATAAGGGCAATCCTGACAAAGGTAGAGAGTCGTTTAAGTATGAGACTAAAATAAAACACATATATTTGAATCCAAAACCACTCGCTTCGAAGCTAAGCTATCTAGCGAAGGAAGAATATCCAAACAAGCTCTCCAAACATGGATTTTTGCTTTATTGGGGATAACCACCTTCCAAAGCTTTTTCCAAAAACCCGAGCCGACAGGAAGTTGCACGGACTATAGCTGGCAGACTGCCTAAATGTAGATCGATATGCCGTCTTGACCGAGAACTTTCCATCCTTCGAAAGCTTCCAACAAAGCCTATCATTTACTTCTCTCCTACTCAATGGAATTGCAGTAATTACAGTGGCTTCCTCAACAATGAAAATCTCTTGTAACAAAGGTATGTTCCACCTGCCAGTATCACTTGCTTTTTCCAAAAACCCGAGCCGACAGGAAGTTGCACGGACTATAGCTGGCAGACTGCCTAAATGTAGATCGATATGCCGTCTTGACCGAGAACTTTCCATCCTTCGAAAGCTTCCAACAAAGCCTATCATTTACTTCTCTCCTACTCAATGGAATTGCAGTAATTACAGTGGCTTCCTCAACTATGAAAATCTCTTGTAACAAAGGTATGTTCCACCTGCCAGTATCACTTAACAAATCATGAACTTTACGAACCTCAACCATAGCCAAACCTGAATGAATAGGCCTCCCAAGAGGTAATGCCACCACCCAACTATCAGAGTAGATATTAATATTCTCTCCATTTCCCATCTACCAGTAGCAACTATCTTTCATCATTTCTCGAGTTGAGAAAATGCTTCTCCACTAGTACGAGGGAGAAGCATGAGATGTTGCTTCCTGTTAATGTCTAAAGTTCAGCGATAGCTAAACCTTGGTTAACGCATTCACGAATTTAGGGGGGTTTTAGGTTTTTGGTTTTTCGAAAATTAAAGAGAATTAAAACTAAGTATAAACAAAAACACAATTACAAGAATGACATGTGAGAAACAAGGATTAAAACCGATTTCATGATTAAATTTTCTCGAGTTGAGAAAATGCTTCTCCACTAGTACGAGGGAGAAGCATGAGATGTTGCTTCCTGTTAATGTCTAAAGTTCAGCGATAGCTAAACCTTGGTTAACGCTGATCCGATGGGCGGACCGCTACTTGCGATATGATCGATACTCCCGCTACCTGTCAAATAAAATACAAAGAGGCGTCAAAGGGAGACCGCGCTGGGCGGTCTTCTCTTCTCTGATGCCTAAGTTAGTCAATGTATTTATGTTGACAACGTAACAGTAGGTAAGTAGTAAATGCGTAATTAATGAAGAGAGAGGAGAGAACCTTTTATAGGTTAGGAAGAGGCTGACCTCTTCCTTGTTTTCGATGTGGGACTGATATGCTTCAGTTCCCAACTTCTGGAGCTTCTGATGCTATGGCGCGGGGTGAGCCGGGGCTCAGGCGGTAGCCTGCGTGGCTGTGTTTCCATAGGTCACACCGTTGGTTGTAGTTGGTACCGCTGGCGGTAGCATGAGCGTGGCTCATTCTAGCTAATTATGCTTGGCAAATGCTCATGTAAGTACAAGTCCCCCAAGTCCCCAGTCAAGGAGGGCAATCTTGGTTGGGGAGTTGCCTAGCAGTTTGAAGTGTTACTTCTGCTAGACTTGCAAGAGCATAATTAGCGTCAGTGCGTTGTCAACCATGGACTTACTGAGCAAACACTTTATACCCTTTCGGGTGGGCCCCTGCTAGGCCCCCCAGGGAGTCCCCCACTCCTCGGCTAAGATAGACCTCCGTTTGGTCGGTATATTGTTTGTTGAGGGGAGCTGCGTGGAGCAGAGGGTGTTGGGTAGCGAGCCCAATCTTTGATACCCGAGTGGCGGGGGTCAACATGCCTAATCAGGGCCGTCGTAGACTGTTGACAAGTCCCCCTGTCCCGTAGGGACGTAGCTTCTGCGACACCCCGTGGCGGTTCTCGTAGGTTTGACTGTAATGCCGCGTGGTGGTCGTCGTCAGAATGAGGCGTCACCTCGGGAATCGCCGTTGGCGGAAGTCCCTCCGCTGATAGTAAGAGGCAAGAATTGTCGCGGGGACCTGGCTGGTCGCCGTTCAGCGGACTGTCTTGCTTGAGGGAGAGAGAAGTTCTAATAGCGGAGTTGCGCTTAGCGGAGATTCTCGCGTGCAAGAAGAAAGGGAGAAGTTCCTCTAGCGGTGTTGCGCTTAGAGGAGACTTGCTTGCAAGAAGAAAGGGAGAAGTTCCGCTAGCGGTGTTGCGCTTAGCGGAGTCTCTCGCTTGCAAGAAGAAAGGGAGAAGTTCCGCTAGCGGTGTTGCGCTTAGCGGAGACTCTCGCTTGCAAGAAGAAAGGGAGAAGTTCCGCTAGCGGTGTTGCTCTTAGCGGAGACTCTCGCTTGCAAGAAGAAAGGGAGAAGTTCTGCTAGCGGTGGTGCGCTTAGCGGAGGCTCTCGCATGCAAGAAGAAAGGGAGAAGTTCCGCTAGCGGTGCTACGCTTAGCGGAGGCTCTCGCTTGCAAGAAGAAAGGGAGAAGTTCCGCTAGCGGTGTTGCGCTTAGCGGAGACTCTCGCTTGCAAGAAGAAAGGGAGAAGTTCTGCTAGCGGTGGTGCGCTTAGCGGAGACTCTCGCTTGCAAGAAGAAAGGGAGAAGTTCCGCTAGCGGTGGTGCGCTTAGCGGAGGCTCTCGCTTGCAAGAAGAAAGGGAGAAGTTCCGCTAGCGGTGCTACGCTTAGCGGAGGCTCTCGCTTGCAAGAAGAAAGGGAGAAGTTCCGCTAGCGGTGTTGCGCTTAGCGGAGACTCTTGCTTGACGGTTGGTATACCCGCTTTGTGGACGGTTACTTCGGATAGACGCTTCGTTTGACGGCGCTTGACACGTGGCCATCATTCATTGGGTTAGCATGTGGGATAACGTCTCCTCAGCACGCCCGCATCCTCGCCATTAATGCAAGTAATTATGGATTTTGTAACCGAGGCGTCGCCTCGGTTAATTCGGAGAGTAAGTGTGATCGTGGGGCACGTGTACGGCTGTCGTGCAATGTCGTTTTGTAGCGGACGACCTAGATTTATTTGATGTTGACATAAAAGAGATGGAAACTGAGTGGTTCAACACTTTGCATCTTGAACCTGTATCGTCGTCTTCAAGCTTCACCCTGTGACCCGAGAGGAAGATTCTACGATTTCGTGAAGTTATCGATCTCTGGAGGACGAAAACCTCTTGAAGCGAAGATGAGCACCCTCGAGCACACTAGAGTTTCCATATTTTGAGGTTGATAGCCTAAATCTCGTCCCTATTTCATTGGATTTTTTTTTCTGTCAGTTTCTGGTTTTGTGGTTTCAAAGTGGTTTCTACCATTCCCTGGTGTATCTAAAGGTCTAGAATAGTGTTTAGGGGTGGGTTTTAGGTGTTTGGCAGAGGGTTGGGGTTTTTTACCTTGCTAGGTGGTCGAATCTGGGTTTGAGTGTGGATGCGTTTTGTTCTTGTTTTGGTATTTTCTGGGTTTTATGGGAATGGGTGTTCTTGATGTTCTTGGCTGCAATCTGACATAGGCACAGTTTAGATTGTTGTTGAACTAACTTACCTGGGTTTTAGGGTTTGTGATGGCTAGCCTCGTAGAGATCTCGAGCAGTGAGGATTCTGGGTCTGACGTGTCGTTCAGTGTGGCAGATATGATATTTATTGATTCGTTGCGTCCGTCTGTCCATGCAGGAACCTCACTGTCCGATACGCTAGATATCGAGCCGCTACAGACCATACCCTAGGAAGTGGCAATGGGTCGTGCCGGGCGTCCAGAGAGTTCTGGGGCAGGGGAGGAGGCTGCCGCCCGTAATAGGCGTGAAGAGCGGTTAGCAAGTAATAGCGCCACAAGCATTTCCGCTGACGGGGGAGAGGATGGCGGTGAAGAAACTGAGTCAGCCTGGGTCCTCCGTGATGGTACTCCTGTTGACGAGGCGGGAGGAGCGATGACTGTTGCCGCCGTGAATCGGTTAAAGCGGGTGTTTCGCCTCCCTGGGGTTGTGAAGCTGCGACCGCCGATTAAGGATGAAAGGGCGTCGATTTTGCCAGCGGGTCATGCTGCCGTGCACGAGGCGATCTTCCGCCAGGGGGTGACGTTTCCCGACCGTGGCGATTGCTGATGGCGATGAACTCACTCTGGCGTTTGTCAGGATGTGAAGGGCCTACCGTGGCCGAAGTACTTCACTTTTACGAGCTTGTGTACGTGAAGCGCTAGGGTTGCAGCGGGCAAATGAATTTGAGTCACCGCCAGGGGGCTCCCAAGCTAGTCGAGAATCTTAAGGATACCATGTCTCCTTGGCGGGGGACCTTCTGCATTGCGACCGTGGGATGGGAATATCAAGCAGGGTCGAATGATGGGGTGCCGACATTCAGGATTAAGTCGGAGTTCCAACCTATCCAAGGTTGTGGCCAGCTTCCGCTGATCGCTGGTTTTGCTTGTACGATAATTGCTCTATTTTGTTCTAACCCTTACCTCGTTTGTTGTGTAGTGGGGTTGCGTTTTAACCTGACACGAGAGGAAGAGTGCTGCGTGGCGAGGATTAAAGGCTGTTGGCGGAATCGCAACCTGCTGGACCTCCGTTTGCTCACCGGCTGGGAGTTGCTGGTCGATCAACAGTTGACGTGCGCCTTTGGTAAGGAGCTGCCGTTGGTCTGAACCCTAGCTCACTTTGTACCAGGCTAACTCGTTGTGTTTGTTGTAGATTCTCCGCCGGGTAACAAAGCGAGCCGCGACGCTTTTGCCAAATCAATGGATCGCGCGAAGATCAATGATTACCTGGAGAGCATGTATGCCGCTGGGTTGGCGGCGCAACAGACTGTTGTTGATCCACAGACACTGGCGGTGAGCCAGTCAGCGGTCCCTGTGGTGATGCCAATGCCTCACCACTCGCATCTTCCTCCCGCTGACCAGGCCGTGGCGTCAGTTGATAGGAGCATTTTTATGCGACGTTTTAATAATTATTTCCTCATATTTTTCTTAGTTATTTCCTTTACTTAATCCTTTTTAATTTAGTTTCTATTTTCTAGGTACATTGGAATAAATGACAAGGAAATGAGCGTAAAGACACATGAAGGATGTGAGACATTGGAGATGACAAAGGCAAGGCACAAGGGATGCAGAAATGATCTGAAATGAAGAAATGGAGTTTTCCTGGTCCGACTGGAATCCCAGTCAACGCAGGAATCCTGATGAGGCTAGGAAACTTGGAGGCACTAGGAGACTATATGGCTTGAAGATGACACATGGAGGCCCAAGAATCTTATGGATTAATTTGGATTTTCGGCAAATGGTGAAAGCCCATTGGATTTAGGGTTTTGTGGACATAAGGAAGATATTTTTGGAATTAAATCTGATTTTTGCCATGGGAAATGATGGAGATAATGTGAAAATCAAGGAGATTACATTGAGAATATCAAGGGAGAATTTCAAGGGATTGCAACAAGCATAAAGGTTGAAAACAGGTCCAGATACATTCCTTGATTTCCACATTCATTATTGGCCAAAATTGAGGAGATAAATCAGATAATAATCATGCAATTAATGCAAAAATAATCTCCCTAAATCAAGGTGTTAAATTGGAGGCTTCTCATTGGTTGAGTGACATGGCAGAGCTGACGTGGCATTATTTGATTGGTTAATGCTGTGTGGATCAATCTTGAAGACTTGGAGACTAAGTTGCCATCCTCTTATAAATAGGAGCATCCACCACAACACCAACACCACCACAAACACATCTCTCTCCCTCAGAAAATAAACATCAGAAAAATTCTCTCCATTCTCTAGTCTTCAGAAGCTCTGCGTCTCAACCAAGGAGGAGAAGAAGTCATGCAATACATCAAGATCCTATCCGCCATCCATCCTTGTGTCGTCCCTTGAAGATTGCTTGCTTTCAAGGATCTTCAAGTTATTCGTCTCAAGGATTGTCATCCATCTTTCATGGTGTATTTCATACTTTCTTTTATTTTCCTTGGTTTGATTCATAGAGTTATGAATTCTAGTTAACATGACGTTAAGGGCAAAGTTTAAAGCCCATTTATATGTTTTGAAATAAAGTTGTGATTTCTTTATGTTGATTTATATGTTGCTGATGTGAGATTGCTTGATTGATTTTGGATTACAGAAAACTTTTAAATGTATGTGTTCTTTGGTGGCCAACTTAGGATATATGCATGTAATTGGAGCTAATTTAAGTAGTGAAGGCTTTGGACAAAAGTCGAAATCAATTAAGGAGGATTGCAAATAG
>BDJD01004629.1:60637-90176 GCA_002564525.1 Rosa multiflora | reverse complement strand
AAAAATAAGTATAAAGTTATACTTCCTCGAAAACTCATTAATAATCTCAAATCGTTGAATATAAATAATTATAAATAAAACTAAATAGTATAAATTGGTCCGCATAAATCAGAATCCTCAAATCGAGCATAACGAAATTTAATTCAAATGTTCAGACCAAATCAAATGCTCGATAATTAAGTTGATAATTCAATATCTTAGAACTTGCGGAATTTAATTTGCATGCATCAATTAAAATCAAAGGTCCACTCACAATATGCGGTCAATCCTGACGTCGCTCGTGATTCTCCTCGTATGGAGACTCCTCTCGTCCTGTACGAATAACAATCATAAATATATATAATTCACAGGACGGAACCTTAACTTTACGATACTTATAATTGGAAATTTAAAACATCCCCCTTCCTAAAATCCACCTCCTCAACTCTCCACAACATCCATCCTTAATACTCCAACATTAATCTTTCATCGATGCAATATCTAGAGTGAATTCGAAAGGAATTCGGCGATCGAATTCACGAAAATCAATAATTAATCAATTAAACTCAATTCGTAATTCCTCCGATTTCCACCAAACTTCATGCATTACATTCTACAATCATTATAGGGTATATGGGATTAAAACTACAATTAATACGCAGCTCTACGCGCCACCACGCGCTACCTACAGTAGTGACGCGTGGGGACCACGCGCCGGCGGCCACTTCCTCCGATGACCACCAAACTCCGGCACTAGCATCTACACAACAAGCCCAACCAACTTCCCAACTACAACATCATCCAATTTTACCTCGAAGTGGTCGAACCAAGCCCGTGAAGGAAAGCCCCGAAGCTTCAAGAACCCTAGAAATGAAAAATCATCAATTCAACCTCTACAATGCAAATTGGAACGAACTACCTTAGGGGAAATGATCACCATCAAAAACCGAACCTTCGATGCTAACCTGGTGGCCGGAGGTGGCCGGAATGGCCGGAAATCGGCGAAACCCCAAAACTGCAACCGGAGCAAACCTTGCTTCGATCCGGACTTTCACAGCCAAAACTCCACAATCCTAGGTCACTGGTGTCCAGAGCGGGTTGAGGCGCCCCTGTGGTGACCGGTTGCACGCCGGATGGTGGCCGGAAAGTGGGGAATCGGAGGGAGGAAGAAAAACCCGAAGGAGAAAGGGGGAGAGTCGGGGGAGAGGAGAGAGACAGAGGGGTGGGTTTCCGGTTTTGGAAACCTACCCGGGTAACTTTCCCTATATATCAAAAATTTACCATGAACAGTAATTTTTGTAATTCACTCATAACTTTTGCATACGAACTCCGATTTTTACGTACCACGTATGCACGCGCTCGGTTTAACGTCCTCTACAACTTTCATGAAAGAAATTTTCTCAAATTTTGACCCGAACAAAAAGTCAACTTTTAGGGCCACTAAACGTACTGAAACGATAGTAAAAGTGAAAATAAAGGTCGTCTACCGTCCAAATGACTAGTAAACAGGTAATTGAGATACGGGACGTCACATTTTGGAAGAAACTGAAACAGGGGCATTCTCGTCACTTTACAAAATCGGGGTCTTACGTGGCGCTGAGCTGGCAAGTAGATAACTGACACGTCAGCCAGCAACCGGAGAGAATGGAGGAGATGGACCAGTTGGACTGAAAATTGTGAGTTTAGGGACTTTTGGGATTAAATTAGAAAGGCAGAGACTAAAACGAGGACGAGGTCATACTTCAGGGACTAAACAGTAGTTTGCCCTAAAATAAACACAAAGAAAATACAAAAACACAAGTACAAGAATGAAACGTAAGAAACAAAAATCAAAACCAATTTCATATAATCAAATTTGATTCAAACCCTATAATTGTTCATCTAAGTCATGAGAAAGAAGTTGATCATGTGAAACATTCGAAGCAAATGTCCTTTACTAATTAATTAACCTAAGTGAAAGCACATAGATCAATACAGGGAGGAGTCCTATTTCAGGGAGGTACGGATCACATGTTGGCAGATCAGTGGATCGAGAATATGAAGACCTACTTTGAGATGGTCGTCTGTGACGACATTGAGAAGAGAAAGATTGCCACATTTATGCTCCAAGGCGATACACGGGTGTGGTGGAATGGCACACAGAGAGTGATGGATGTGTCCACCATGACCTGGGACGGTTTTGTGGAACTGTTTAGGCAGAAGTACTTTCCGCCTTCTGTGAGGGAGCAATTGGAAAGGGAATTTGTCTAGTTAGTCCAATGGACTAAGAGTGTGAGGGAGTATGAGGCTGAGTTCTCAAGGTTGTATCGCTTTGTGAGGCAGATGGATGCTGAGAGCTTAGTTATGAAGTTTCAGTGGGGACTGAATGCTTCGATCCTGCTCGATGTCACTGTTCTGGGACTGAAGACGGTGGAGCTCATTTTCGCTAAGGCTATGGCCATTGAGCAGGAAAACCTGACTTTCCAAGAATAGGAATTGGCTGAGAGGGATTTCCAAAGAAAGGGGAAAGGCAACTGCGGGGAGCAGTAAAGCATTTGAGAATCGAGGTGGATTCTGGAAGAGACAGAGGACTAATCAACAGTGCCAGCTAGGGCTGCAGCTGCACCTGGTAAGGTTACACCTAATAGGCAGGTGGCAAACCCAAAATGTTTCAATTGCAATGAGATGGACCATGTTGCTCGAGCTTCAAGAAACCGAAGAACTTGGCATGCTTCATATGTGGCCAGACGGGGCACTTCTCAAGGGAGTGTACCTAGCAGGGTAGGGGACAAGGGAACCAGCAGAGGCAATAGCCTCAGGGGCAGGCTAGGGTGTTTGCTATTGGTCACCAGAATACTAGAGGGGAAGGTACCTTATCCTTATTTGATTTCTTTGCTAGAGTGTTGTTTAATACGGGAGCGTCCCACTCTTTCATATCTAGCTCTGTGGTTGATATGATAGGTTTGACTCCTAGGCCTTTTGCTAGACCCTTGTGTGTTATTTCCCCACTTGGTGTTTCCCTTGAGCATGATATGTTTTGTGATGCATGTCCGATTGTGAACGGTGGTAGGGAGCTTTCCGCAACTTTGATTGTGTTAACAGATTATACATATGATGTTATTTTGGGTATTGATTGGCTGAGGCCAAATCATGCTATAATTGATTGCTTTGAAATGGTAGTGTCATTTCGTATACCTGGACAGCCGGTGTTTCGTTATCAGTGTCTTAGGGTAGATACTACTTTGAGGGCAGGATTCTTAGCTCATGTGGAGTCAGTGAGTTGTGCTGCAGTTATGACGGAGATTGTTGTGGTTTCCGAGTACAGTGATGTATTTCAGGAAATACCAGGGTTACCTCCAAGGAGGGTAGTGGATTTTACTGTCGATGTGATACCAGGTACTGCACCTGTATCAATGGAACCATTTATGATAGCACCAACTGAACTTAAAGAGTTAACAGAGCAAATTGATGATTTACTTGAACAAGGGTTCATTAGACCTAGTACTTCTCCTTGGGGTGCACCTTTGGTGTTTGCGAGGAAGAAGGATAGTTCACTACGGTTGTGTGTGGATTATCAGCAGTTGAACAAGGTGACAGATCACAGATGGTGACAGATCACAGATGGTGATCAAGATTGAGCCACATATGGTGATTGGGATTAGTTCACAGATGGTGATCATAATCGGTGCAACATTTTAAGTATAGTATAACCGTCTTGATTGATATCTGTGTGATGATCAATTGGATGATTGATATCTGTGTGATGACCAGTGAAATCTGTGTGATGATTTACGTTTGGGTTGATCGATGCTAGAACTTATCTTAAATGTGTTTTGAGACAGCAGTACATCATTTAGTGTGACTATGTGATGCATACTTCTTTTCTATTGTGGTAGAAATTGATGTGAGGGTTTGGTCTATGGAAAGAACTTTGTGTTGTTTTTGTGAAAGGTGGACTATAAATGAACTGTGTGTTGATGTTTGAGTTGAAGTGATGTTGTCATTTTCAATTCTAGGAAAAGCTAGTGTAGCATGTTGTGTGGTGCATCCTTCATTGTTGTGGTAGTAGAGGGTCTATACCACTTTGATTAAGATTACAATGACAAGTGATGATTTATGTATGGGTCAGGCGGGGCCAGACCTTAGCTTGTTTTTGTGTCTCAAGTTGGGTAGACACTTACTGAGTTGTGATGCTTGGGCTTTTGTTGATTTGAGTTGAAGTGAAGGTTTCACTTTCAATTCTTGTAATGCAAGGGTTGCATTATTGGGGAAGTGATGCAGATACTGTTGTGATAACAAGATTCTGGACTCTTGTGTGATCTGTATGTACTGCTGCAGTCACAGAGTCTTTATTGGGTAGTGTACGAGGATGGGATCCATGAAATGATTAGGTTACCACCAAGTGGTGTGGTAAAGATTCCTAGTGCTGTGATACCAGGTAGGGTACCTGTATCAATTGTTGGGCTAGGTGTGTTGTACAGCGAGGTGAGAACAGGTTATTGAGGAATGAGAATTGGATCTGGGGATGATTTATTCGTACTTGTGGGAGTGGTACGTGTAAATTTCGGGACGAAATTTCTTTAAGGGGGGTAGAATGTGATGCCCTGGAAATTCATAATTATTTTCCGAGGAATTTTCAGAATCTAATTTATGATTGTTGGACTGTTTCGTGGCTCATGGATAGAGCGGAAGTGTTTCGGGCAAATAATAATTCAGGAAGCGTCATTAGGGGGCACAAGGGTTGACTTTTTATTCGTTAGGATTCTCCAAAAACTTCCTTCATCAAAGTTGTAGAGCGCGTCGATACAAGTTCGTGGACATGTGGAATGCGAAAATCGGAGTTGAATGACCTCGCCCTCCCAATTTCCCAAACGACTCTGACTCAGATTGGTAATCAGACGCCACTTCTGTTCTCCATTTCTAGAGATGGATGAGGAGGTGAGGGGAGGGCTGGTATGGGTGTTCTTGGAGGGTTGGTTTCGATGTTCTTGAAGTCATGCCAATCTCTGGAAAAATTTTGGGGCTGTGATCTGAGTTAGAATAAGGGTTGGGTTTGATTTGGGTTGAAAAATTTGGTTTCTTGCATTCTGTTTCTGTATTGGTTTGTTTTTACTGGTACTGTGGACCAAATTTGAACTGTGACAACATTACAAGAATGGGGGTTTGGATTTATGTTACAGAAATTGGTTAGATTCTTTTTACTTTTCTCTTTTCAAGATAAACTATATTCTGGTTTAGATTTGCAGAAATGCATCTAGATGTGCAGAGTCGGGTGGGTTTGTGTTCTGGCAGATGAATCTGGACATGTGGTATGTGGTTTTCGGGGTTCGAATTGAGAAGAGGGCTTCTGCGGCGGGAGTGGAGAGAACCGAAAGCTATCGGCGTCGAGGCTGGCCATGAGCTCCCAAGAGTTGATGACTTCGGGTCAGACCAGAGCAATCTGGGCTCTGAGAGGGAGGTGGGAAAGATGGAACCCAATGTGAATCAAGAAGGTGGGATGGTGGGTGGGGGATTGAGGGTGAGGAGGTGGGTGGGGGTGGGGGTGGGGGGTCGAGGGTGAGGAGGTTGTAGGTGGAGGAGGTGAGGGAGACGATGTGGTGGCTTGGCAGAGATGCCGAGCTGGGAGAAGTTGTCTTCGTGGTTGAAGACATTGGAAGAAACGCAACCCATGGTTATTGGTTGCTTGTCTCGAACTCTGAGCTTAAAGTGTGGAGGAGTGAGAGTGAAGTAGAGGAAGAAGAAGAAAGGAGGAAGAGACAAGAAGTTGGGACATACAGCGAGGACTTTAATTTAATAATTTGAATTAATAAAAAATTGTGAGGAATTGGGGGTTCAATTTTGAGTTAGAATAGATCCAGGGTTATTTTGGGAATGCCATGTCAGCACTTAACGTCTGAAATCTGAGTTGGAAATGCCATGTCAGCACTTAACGTCTGAAATTGACGGAATTGAGTCGGAGGGACCTATTGGATGAGAAGATGATACTGCGGGGGTGTTTTTGATGAAATTGAAAGTCGAGGGACTGAATCGATGTTGGACCTATACCACAGGGTACTAATCAGTATTTAGCCCAATAAGTAATTTCCAAAAATGATTTCTATATTTCATATTTCCATCTCCGGAAGGTTCCTTCTCACCTTTCTCTCTCCTCACCCAGCGCGACCCGAGCCAAAAACGGGTGATCCGACTTGAGTTTTCTGGCTTTTTCTGACATCCACCAGCGACGAGACCAACGCAGATGTGGTTGCCAAAGTCTCGCCGTCCTCCCTTTGGTGCTTGATGGCTGTGAAAACCATCGGAAAGTGGAGATCGAAGCAACTACAGTTGACGCAATTGGGACCCGGTCGGAAGTTCACTTTTCTGGCAACCTCTCGGTCGATCCTTCGTGGTTTTGGAATCTCCTCCTCCTCTTGATCATCCCTATATCCGCCTTGAGGGCAAATTTTGTGTGTGGGGTGAAAGATCAAGGTTTGAAAATCAGCGGTGCACAACCAATCTGGGGCTTGATTAGACGGCAGTGATTGACCGATCTTGCAAGCTTGATCTAGTACTATCTAGGCCAAACCAGACTTAGCTTCAGGTATGAAAGTTGCTCTATTCTTCGTGATGAACATTTCTGGATGGCTTGATTGTTGTGGTTTTGAGTTTTGGCCGGTGGTGGTTGTGGTGGTTTCACCGCCGACTGTGGCGGCGTTATGGTGGTCTTTCGGCCATGGAATGGCTAGTTTCAGGTATTGTATATCATCTACTCGTCAAATAAGCGCGTTTTGATATGTAATACGTAATTTTTGGAGATCGTATGAATATATTGTGATTTTTAAGGTTTCGGACCGTTTGATGCTTCGATCCGTGAGGACCCGAGCGTTCGATCGACTTGTGGTTTGGACATATTGATCGTAGAAGTATTCTGGAGACATTGGGTGGTCTCGGATGTGGTTTCTCCTCAATTGGTGTCACCTTGGGGATTTTAGTTCAAAACAGGGGCTTCGGACTTAAATCGTTTGTGAATTGTTACTAAGTGGAAACCAATTGTGATTAGGTACTTGACGATATATTCTTGAACGGTCATTTTGTGGGTTGGCTGCTTTGTTCTGTATTGAAGACGCAGCGGGAGTTTTGAGGTGAGTAATCTCACAAGGTTCATTTACGAACAGAGTTACCATTATTGTTTTGGCGTTATTTATTTAACTGCAAACTATAGTTGGTATTAGTAGGCATTCCATTGGTGTCACCTTGGGGATTTTAGTTCAAAACAGGGGCTTCGGACTTAAATCGTTTGTGAATTGTTACTAAGTGGAAACCAATTGTGATTAGGTACTTGACGATATATTCTTGAACGGTCGTTTTGTGGGTTGGCGGCTTTGTTCTGTATTGAAGACGCAGCGGGAGTTTTGAGGTGAGTAATCTCACAAGGTTCATTTACGAACAGAGTTACCATTATTGTTTTGGCGTTATTTATTTAACTGCAAACTATAGTTGGTATTAGTAGGCATTCCTGAGCGAATAATTACGTATATATATATATATATATATTTACGTGAAATATATATATATATTCTGGTGGATGATGTGTGATGAATAATATGCATGATGGTGTTCATATTATTGTTGAATGTGACTTTTCAGGAAATAATATTGTGAAAAAAAAGATGTTTTCTATTGTTTGAAAAGTATTGAGCTTGATGTTACACTTTTGAATCAAGCGTGACTCATTTTAGATGTATTGGTATTTGTACCAAGGGTCACAGATGGTGAGCCGGGATTGGGAAAGCCGAAACTAGATGTTTGTAGCGTTTCTAGGTCGGGTGTGACCTACTTAATGTTTGACTTTAAGACCAGACAGGGTCTAAAGATCATATGTCACAGATGGTGACCTTGACGTTGATTCTAAGACCAGACGAGGTCTAAAATTCACATGTCACAGATGGTGACCAAGGCAAGAAATAGGTAATCACGTTCGTGGCCGGACGAGTGGTTACGATTTCAGTAGAGCTATAGTCTGTCTGTCATTATAGCTTATGGGGGTAACAGTCGAGGTTGCTGGAGACTCATAAGTATGTAGTTTAAAGGAGAGTTCCGAGAGTATTTTTCTTTTATTATCTAGATGAGACTTGAATTGCTTCTTGATGGTTAAGTTAGCAAATAGAACATTGTCACAGCGGTGACTCATGTTGTCCTTTCGGAGGAAAGGTTATGGAAGGTTAGAAGGAACATGGTTGCATGTTTTCCTTAAGCTGATGCGTGTGAGTTGTTGATTGATGTTCATGAGTTACTCATACGAGCTTTCATAAGCTTACCGGGTTTTGTGTGTGGAAATCCGGTGCACCATTCTTTGGTGTAGGGGTTAATCCTGCAGGTCAGGGTAATCGCGGCTGAAGCCGAGATAGCTTGTTGGCAGCTGAACGAGTAGGAAGCAAATTTTGTTAGCTTTGCCATTGTTATGACTTCCGCTATGTAGTAAGCTCTGATAAGAATTTACTTTTTATTTTGTGATGACAATTTAATTTGTAAGTTGTGTAATATGTGACTCTGTGGAGCAAGTCAATATTTGAAATTGTGGGTTCAGGGCATCAACATGTACTTGCTGTAAAGGGAAGATGTCTCTATGTATTTTGTATTGATGGCTCAATGATCGCACATGTATAATTATGAGATTATATATCGATTTTTATTTGTGTTAAAAATCAGGGGCGTGACATAAGTCTTCTTCCATGTGGTCTCCTAGTGCCTTCAGGACTTCTTTCTCCTCCTTTCAGCTTATTTCAGCTCCGTTCACTCCATGGGATCTAAAAATAGAAACTTTCCTAAACAAGAAATGATTTATTTAAGGAAATAACTAAGTAAATATGAGGAAATAACATTTAAAACGCCGCATTAAAATGCTCCTATTATACCAACTGCCCACTTCAAAAGAAAACACCAAATGTGGTAGATAGCAAACATGTAAAGTGAAGAAGAGACCTTAACATTGATTTATGGGAAAATTTTAGAAATAGTACCTGAAGTTTGGCCCACTATTAATTTTTGTACATGAAGTTCTAAAATATAAACTTTGGTACATCAAATTGCAAACCTGACCCAGTATATGCACATGACGTCAATGATGTCGTTAGTTTGTGTGACAAGTGTCATATTTTGAGGGGTAAAACGGTCTCTCTCTCTCTCTCTCTCTCTCTCTCTTCACTTCGTTGGTTTTGCGTCTTAAATCCCAAGCCCTTCTGTTCATAACCACCACCACTGCCGTGGACACCTCCACCCCCAACTTTACCACCTGTCCCTACCACGCCTCCTCCTCAACACACCCCTATTTGGTCTCAAACTTTCCCCCAAAACCCCCATCTCCAATCTTCTCCAATCCAAGTTAGGTATTGTTTCCCATCTGGGTTTTTCACCCAAAACCAAGAAAACTCTCCTTCTTGCTTCTGGGTCCTATACTCCAATCCCAAACAAATCTTACCACCCTCAACTTTAAAAAAAAAAACCCATCTTTCTACTCCCCCAAAAGCTTCAATCCACCCTTCAAAATCGAATCTTGGCATTGAATTCCATCAGGGTTCTGTATATGGATCCTGGACCAACATCAAGATCTGTTCTTTTCGGATTTCTTCTACTTGTCTCTTTGATTCTACATGTTTCTGGCAACTCGGTCTTCCCGGTGAGTCACTAGTTCCAGGGCCGCCGCGGGCAGTGGTCACTTAGTGAGTTAAAAGCCCACAACGCTCGGCGCCCCGATCGGAACCTCCTCTCTGTTTCTTCATCAGCTGTGGATCTGGAGTTGGGCGGCAACGACCACCCTTCCAAGACTGGTCTCTACTTCACCAAGCTCGGAATCGAATCCCCTTTGAAGGACTACTACGTGCAAGTCGACACTGGCAGTGACATTTTGTGGGTCAATTGCATTGAGTGCGCCAATTGCCCCAAGAAAATTAATAGTGGAAAATTCGATGTGGGCGATGGTGGGCAATTTCTACATCAAGAAATTGTTGTCAAGGATGAGATTTTGGGCGACAAAGGTGGGTTAGTTTGCGGTGGTGGTGTGGCGGAGAAATTAGGTCTGAAGAAGATGGGTGCAAGCTAGGAGCTGTCTAGCTATGCCCTCTATTTTGCGAGAGAGAGAGAGAGAGAGAGAGAGAGAGATGGGTGCCCAGAATAAGAGAAGAGAGATAGCTGGGTGCTCAGAGTAAAAAATGTGAAGAGACCGTTTTACCCCTTGAAATGTAACAGTTGGCATAAGACTAATAGCGTCATTGACGTCATGTATGTATACTAGGTCGATTTTGAAACCTCATGTACCGAAGTTTATATTTTGAAACTTGATGTACTGAAATGGATAGTGGCCTTAAGTTGATGTACCCTTCTGAAAATTTTCCCTTGATTTATTGTAATGAGTTCCAGTTCCCAGAAGCCACGTGCTTCTTATAAATCTTCTCTATTTGTAGTTGTTGGGGTAAATTTAATTTTGAATATATATATATATTTGTGTCTCAAAAAGTTGCCTAATAAACACCACACAACATACATATATATATATATGGGCTAAATACTGTTTACCACCCTGTGGTATGGACCTCACATCAATTCAGTCCCTCGACTTTCAATTTCATCAAAAACACCCCCGCACTATCATTTTCTCGTCCAATAGGTCCCTCCGACTTAATTCCGTTAATTTCAGACGTTAAATGCTGACGTGGCATTTCCAACTCATCAAAAGTGTGGCCCACATGAAAGTGAAATTCCCAAAATAACCTTGGCCCTATTCTAACTCAAAATAACCTTGCTGTGTGTCCCAATCGAGTTCTTCTTCTGCTTCACTCTCACTCCTCCACACTTTGAGCTCAGAGTTTGAGACAAGCAACCAACAACCATGGGCTGCGTTTCTTCCAATCTGTTCAACCACAACGAAGACTTCTCCTAGCTAGGTAGCTTCGCCTTGAGCCACCACATCGTCTCCCTCACCTCCTCCACCTACAGCCTCCCCGCCCACCACCCCACCTTCTCGATTCACATTGGGTTCCATCTTTCCCACCTCCCTCTCCGAGCCCAGATCGCTCTGGTCCTACCCGAAGTCATCAACTCTTGGGAGCTCATGGCCGGCCTCGATGCCAACAACTTCATCCGCCACCGAAGCCCTTCTCGATTGGAACCTCGAAATTCACATATCACATGTCCAGATTCATCTGCCAGAGCACAAACCCACCCGACTCTGCACATCTAGATGCGTTTCTACAAATCTAAACCAGAATATAGTATATCTTGAAAAGAAAAAAGTAAAAAGAATCTAACCCATTTCTGTAACATAAATCCAAACCCCCATTCTTGTAATGTTGCCACAGTTCAAATTTGGTCCACAGTAGCAATAAAAAGAAACCCAATACATAAACAGAATGCATGAAACCAAATTTTTCAACCCAAATCAAACCCAGCCCCTATTCTAAATCAGATCACAGCCCCAAAATTTTCCAGCAATTGAAATGACTTAAGAACACCGAAACCAATCCTCCAAGAACACCCACACCAGCCCTCCCCTCACCTCCTCATCCATATCTAGAAGTGGAGAATAGAAGTGGGGTTTGATTACCAATTTGAGTAGGAGTCGTTTGGGAAATTGGGAGGGCGAGGTCGGCATCGGCATCGGCGTCTAGGGATTTGAGGATCGGAGGTAGAGCAGACGAGGATGAATTGGGTGGCTTTGCAAACGAGGTCGCGCTACGGACTATCAGTGGGGAGCGGCAGAGGTGGGCTGAGCAGCCATCTCTGAGCTTGAGCAGAAATGAAGAAGAAGAGAAGAGAAGAAAAGAAGGGAGAGAAGATCGTGAGGGAGTGAGAATAAGATATTAAAGAGCCAGGGTCATTTTGTGAATTTCACATCCGTGTGGACCCCACTTTTGATGAGTTGGAACTCCACGTCAGCAACTTAACGTCTAAAATTGACGGAATTGAGTCGGAGGGACCTATTGGACGAGAAAATGATAGTGCGGGGGTGTTTTTGATGAAATTGAAAGTCGAGGGACTGAATTGATGTGAGGTCCATACCACAGGGTGGTAAACAGTATTTAGCCCTATATATATATATGTAACGTCTCATATCTCAATTTACCCGTTTACTAGTCATTCGGACGGTAAACGACACTTACTTTCACTTTTTACTTTGTTTCGATACTTTTAGTGGCCCTAAAAGTTGACTTTTTGTTTGGTCAAAATTTGAGAAAATGTTCTTCATGAAAGTTGTAGAGGACATTAAACCGAGCGCATGCATATGTGGTACGTAAAAATCGGAGTTCGTATGTGAAAGTTATGGCCAAAAATGTAAAAATTACTGTTCACAGTAACTTTCTATAAATATAGAAAGTTACTGTGGTAATTTGCCATTTTTGGAAACCTACCCAGTTTTCTCTCTCTTCTTCCCCGATCATTTTCTCCTATTTGGTCCGATTCTTCCTCCTCCGATTTCTTCCTTCTCCGGCCGACCCACGACGGAATCCAGGCACCGGCAAGCTCGCCTCTTCCCCCTTGTCACATCTGTGGTGGTGTTTTGTAGTGATTCGGCCGGAGGAGCTCGATTTTGAGCCGTGAATTTCACTGTAGCCGATCGGAACTTTCATCAATCTTCGGCGATTCCGGCCGTCTCCAGCCACCAAACCGGTGTCGAAGGTTCGGTTTGTGCCAAGGATCATTTTGCCGCTAGCACGATTTGCAGTGTGGAGGTCGAATCGACGATTTCAAATCCTATGGTTCTTGGGTTTTTTCTGGAAAAACTTCACCGGCCAATTTCGATCACTTACAGATAAAATTGGAACTTGTTGTAGTTGTGAAAAATGTTTGGACTGTTGAGTAGGTGGTGCTGCCAAAATTTGGTGGCCATCGGAGCTAGTGGCGGTGGCAGCGGCGCCGCCACTGTGGGCAACGGCTGCAGCATATAGGGCAGTGTTTTGATTCTAGTTTTTAGTCCATTAAATCCTATAAATGTTGTAGAGATTGTATGTGAAGTTTGGTGATTTTTGGAGGAGTTTGGAATTGTTTGTGATTTTCCGAAGTTTGGAGTTTTGTGATTGAATTGTGGGAAGTCCGACCGTCGGATTTCCCTCGTTTTCGTTGTGGAATATGTAAATCGAGGAATTGGTGTTATGGGTGTGATTTGGGTTGAATTTGAGAAGTAATGGAGATAGGGATTTTCGGGTTTCGTTTAGGTTCGTAATTATTGATTCGAATTGTCGTTTATGGAAGTGTACTTGTGTACAGGACGATATATTGAGCTACCGCTTGACGAAGGAACTCGTTTGCATGGTAGCCAACCAGTATTGTGAATGGACTTTTGATTTTAAGTGATGCATGCAATATTATTTCGTAATTAATTATTACGTTTATTTATTTGAGAATATAAATTGATTTATCTCGGTTATAATTTCAGAATTATTTTGGCTCTAAGTTTTAAAAGGATATTGCGAATTTCAAAATAAAGTATGATTTGCTATCGATCGTGATTTTGGTTTTTGGATTATAAAGTGATTTCGGGAATGAATTGTTTTCGGATTTTAAATGGAGTTTTTATCGAGGAAATAATTGATTTAATTATTCTTTTAGCGTGTGGGACACGCTATTGATTTTTGTGACTTACTACGAGAATTTTCGGGTGCGGTTGGGAATTGTACCCGTGTTTTCTTTATTCGCGGGACTTATGGGGAAGCCTTATAGATTTACTGGATTTGAATGGTTTTTACCCACCATACATGGGTCGCTATATTTTATTGCTAGCTAGCCTATTAGTACCCCTCTTTGCTTACTATGTGTTCGTGGGTGAGTAGAGCGGAGCATGGGATGCTCCAGAGTGTGGGACACTCCAACCCGAGCCTGGGAGGCTCCCTTCTTTCGTATGGTGATACTTCTTCCCTATATCTTATCGTTGCTTGACTAGCGGGGCTAGTCAGATTCTCACTGTAGCCAGCGGGGCTGGTCTTATCTTCTTGAGAAACGAGATTTCGGTTTTACGATATATTTTTTTGAATGTTGTGACTAGCAAGGCTAGTCAGTTTATCGTTTTGAAATTCTTGCATTTAAAGCTTAATGTGTTTTATTATTGTTGCATGCATCAGATTTTTAAGAGAATAAATATGGGAAAGTATGAAATCCTTTTTCTTTTAAATTGTTTATTTTTGTCCACTCATGCTAACGTTTTTCGTCTACTTTTCCCTGGGCCTTTCCGTTTCTAATGCCCAGTTTGCAGGCATTATTAGTTGAGGTCGGGCTTACATGGTTCTAGGCATAGTTGACGAATAGCTTCCGCACTTCTTCGTTTGGCTCTGATCTATTGTGGGTTAATGTTTTGGGTAATCCACTTTAGGGGTGACTCGGCCAGTTCTCGGTAGAGTTATCTCTAAGGTGGGCCCCGCAGGGCCACCTCAGATTTCAGGGTGAAATCCAGGGCGGGTCCTGTCAATATATCTATCTATCAATAACAAATATGAACATATAAACAATAAATTTTCAAAAGGGAAATTGGTCCAAATGGTACCAGAACTTTCTCACTTTATAAACTTCGGTACATCAAGTTTCAAAAATATCAGAACAGTACTAAGATTCGTACCCCGACCGAATATATGTACCTGTGGCAATTAGCTCCGTTACGGAAGTTGGCATCTAACAATTTTTTAAGGGTAGTTTCATCCTTTCATATATTTTTTTTCTCTCAACTCTCTCTCTCTGTCTCTCTCTCCCCCTCCCTCCCTCCCCACATATATATCAAAGCCTCTTTCATTTCATACCCATATTTGCCGGAGAAAAGGGTCACCAACTTCATATCCATCCGCCATCGATTTTTGCCACAGCCGGGGAGTCTACCACCGGGATCTAAAGCCGGAAAACCTCCTCCTAGATGAAGACGGCAACTTGAAGGTCACTAATTTCGGGTTCAGTGCTTTATTCGAGCACCTAAAGCAAGACGGGCTCTTGGACACCACTTGTGGCATGCCGGTTTACGTGGCGCTAAAGGTGATAGGGAAGAAGGGTTACGACGAAGCCAAAGTGGATCTCTGGTCATTTGGAGTTATTCTTTATGTGCTTCTGGTTGGGTTTGTGCCATTTCAAGATGACGATTTGGTCTCCATGTATAGAAAGAAGATCTACAGGGGGAGACTTCAAATGCCCCACCTTGGTTTTCTTATGGAAGACTGGTGACTTAGCTTTTGGACCCGAACTCGAGTACTAGAGTCGGGTTAGATGTCGTGCAACATGTGCGATAGAACAGGGCCCCCAAATTATGGGGCCCTATATAATTCTTATTGCTACTATATATTTGTGTGAAAGGGTCCCAATTGCATGAATGTTTTGTAGTTTAAATGGCACCGAATTTCTTTCTTCAACCCAGTAATATAAGTTTGATTCACATTGTATGTCAATTATATATATATTTTTTTTGGGGGGGGGGCCTTTTCCTTCCACTATATATTTTCTATTTCTTCTTTTATAGATACTACATTTATCCATTATTCTTCTTTCATTTATTTTTGTACTACCCAAAAAATTAAATTTATCTTCCTTTTTAATTCCTTCGTCCTTTTTTCTTTTTTGTTGTTGTTGATAATACATTTATCCTTGATCATTCTTTCATTTATTATGTTTTTTGGGCAGTATTGTATTGTATTGTATTAATCTTCGTTAATAATCCTATTGTAGTTTTGCTTGTTTTAATGAAATTTTTGTTTACAAGTTTTAGTCCTCTTTTTCTCTGTTTTTGTTTTTTTTTGTTTTTTTTTTTAAGGAGTGGAAAAGTAATATAAGATATATAAGAGGCCCAAAACAAAACAAACACTAAAAAAAATTAATTGTATTTATATTTGTTTGTATATAACAAAAATTTTCAATAATATATTTATGTAAGACCGGTTGAAGAGGGTCGTATTCTCAATCTGGCATAGGGCCTCTAAAAATTTTGAGACGGCTCTGTCAAGTACCAGAATCTCTAGTTCCAAGATTATGGACTAGTCTTAGTTCAAGAAATCAGTGCCCAAGACGATGAAGTCTTTATCAAAGAAAGAGCAGGAATTCGATGAGACTTCAAAGAAGAATTCAAAGCAAATGGAGACATTGAATGCATTTCATTTCATTTCGCTCTCGGAAGGGTTCAATTTATCTCCTATGTTCGAGGAGAAGGAGGAGCTGAGATTCGCTATGACGGGGTCGGCAAGCAGCGTGATATCGAAATTGTAGGAAGTGGCGAAAGCTAGGAAGTTCAGGGTGAAGAAGAGTTGAAGGCAAAGAGAAGACTTCTCAATTTGGAATCGAGATTTGGATCCACCCTCAACAGAAACACTAAGAAAGAGGAACTGACAGAAAAAAAAAAATTAAAAAAAGAATAAAGGGTAAATTGATCATTTTATGACCAAAATATGCCAGCTGCTAGCTTCTGTAACAGAGATAACCTAGGTACATATATTTGGTCGGAGGTACGAATCTCAAGTACCGTTATGATATTTCTAAAACTTGACGTACCGAAGTTTATAATGTAGGGACCAATGTCCCTTTACAAAACCAAAATTTCTTTGTTTACTAACCCCTAATAAACCTTTATTAGGGGCATTAAACTGTTATTACCCACCCAATAAACATCCTTAGACTTTCAAAATGCTTTCTGTAGTTATTGACCCCTCAAAAAACCATTATTTGGGGGCAATAAACGTAAAAAATCTTCATTTGGGGACAGTAAATGTTTATTGACTTGCAATAAGCCCATTATAAATCTCCATTTTCAATCATTTTTGCAGTTTTTTGTTGTCCAATAAATACAAAACAACATACACATCAAACTATAGCAGATTATCAACCACAAACCCTATATTTGACATATTTTCACACATGCAAATCCAATCTTCTCATCTGCAAACTCGATTAACCAAATTTAGGCTGCAAACAACTTCAAAATACATATTCAATTTCACAAAATACTCCAAAATCTCAAAAGTGAAATCGGATATTGAATTTTTAACCAACAGGTCATGGCTTACGAACTAAAAATTAGTAGTTAGTTTCTGAAATAATAAATTTTAATTAATTATTTATTTATGATTTAACTTTTTTGTCTCTAACAATTAGAATAATGAAATCTAGTCAAGTTAGGCGTCTCTGAGCTTCTCGGAGCGACCTAGGGTTTTCGAAACTTCTGTTTCGACAGGCGGCGGCGCACTTCCCTTGGGCAAGGCAGCGTTCGTGGTGTGGCATTTTACTACGGCGGCGCGGAGCAATACTCAAGCGTAGATCGTATTTGCGGCGAGAAGCTCTCGTTTTGGGGCCTCTTTGATCGTGTTTCAGGTTTCATTCCAAAACTAGTTTGGACGGTGCTGGGATCGGCGGTGTTTTGATCACCTTTGTCTGGGTGGTTACGGATCAGAGAGGGGCAATCGTGTCAAGGTCTGCGTCACAGCTACTTCACAGGCGTTCTGCGAAGGGCGGCAAGTTGTTTCTTTAGAGAAGTAGTCTGATCGTCGTTTGTGTCTGGGTCGAGGTCCAGGTATGAAGGCGGTGGTGGAAGATAGTGGACAGCCGCCGGATTTATGACAGGTCGCTGCTCTTCAGACGATTTTCTACAGGTCGATCTGGGAGGGAAGGTAGGATGATGGGCTCAGCTCCGTTTCGGGTAACCAAGGCAGGCCAAGTTTTGGCCCAAGCTTTGGTGGAACGGCCGGAGTCGGCTGGTATGCGTCTCCTTGTTTCTTTGCCGGAAGTCCTATGTTCAGCTAGGGTTTTGGGTTGGGCCTGGAGATGTGGGCCATTCCATTTCCTTTTCTTTCTATCGGATCGGGCCTGTGATGGTTGATGGGGGGTGGCAGAGCCCTTTTGTTTTTTGTTTTGATTAAGACCAATCGTTTTCGGATGAAGACTGCTACGGGAGTTGGTAATTATCTGGAATAAGATTGGCTTTTTTCAAGCGGCTTATGGATAAGCAATTGCTCCTATTTGTTTACTAGGAAATGGCTCTCTGTTGATACCTCAATTGCGCGTCTGGCAAATAGGGATGCTAGTCAATGATTTTGCCCTAGAAGACACGGGATTGTTCTTTGTTTATGAGTTCGCTTACAAAGCGGGCTTAAAATCGACTTGTAATGAGTTTACATTACTTAGATAGTAGTGTGGTTGTTACCTCGCCATTTTTCTGTCTTTTAGTGTATGTTAGACTCTGACTTTTTGGATGATCATCTAATGCAATGAAACTTTGTTTCCAAAAATTTCAAACAATTAGAAAAATATATAAAATTATTTAATATTTTAAGATTGTAAAAGTAAAAAAAAGTCGGTTATGGTGAGCAACACCCCTACTATAGAATATACAAGACTTCAAGGTTCCATTTCCCCGCTGTATGAACACTAGTCTTATGGTCATATAAAAGAAAAAGAAAAAGAAAAAGAAAAGGAAAAAGTAAGGTCTTCACCAAGTCTTTCAAATTCCGAGACGAGAATTTGATTCGACACTGCAGCCCGTAGCCATACGAAGACGCTGAAGCTCAAGATGGGCTTACTGGGTCTTGTTGGATTTGCGCTCCAATGCTTTGGTGTTCTTGCATGGTACGCTTTCTCTACGAAGATGAACGTTCACCCTGATAAAGTTGAGAAAAATTTTCTCAGAATATAATAACCATTTTGGTTTTGTTTATGATTTACTTGCAGGCCTCTCTTTGCTCTGGTCTATCCTCTGTAAGTCCCTCTCTGACTTAACAATTGTAATATTTAACTCATGATGATGATGGTGATCATGATGATGGTTTCCCTGATCATTATTCTGACAGGTATTCTTCCATTAGAGCAATCGAGACAAATTCCATTACAGATACTCACAAGATAAATACTTATTGGGTTGTCTTCTCATTGATCTTGCTATTTGAGCATGCTTTTATGAAGCTTCTTGAATGGTAATTCTTTATTTTCTTTTGCTTTTTTATTGGGTATTTCTATTTTTGATTGCCAATCAATGAAAGATCACAAATTTTCGAGCCTTGTATAATGCAGGCAAGATAACAGTGTTGAAATCCTATTTGTAATGAGGACTGAAAGTTGTTAATTATCCCCAAATTTTTTGCAATTGAATTGGTTATTCGTGCTTATATTTGTAACTACATACTGAAAGAAATGAAAAAGTAGTAGTAAAATTTAGAAAGCAATCTTTAAACATTTCCTACCCATTACCAGAATCGATACAAAAGAAACTTTTCACACTATGGCTGTACTTAAATGCTGGACATGTAGTGACAGGTATAAAATGCAGAGTTGGCATGACATATCCATTGTTTTTGGTATAATCAAGGAGAAATGGAGTGTTTTTCTTCACTAAGGAACAGAAAGTTTCACGAGTCATTTTGAAAGTAACATCTAGACGGATATGATATATGTATGTGTATAGTTATATTAGATAAAGCACTGTTACTTTTGTAAGGGGAAATATTGATAACCATAGTTTGTTTATATGTAGATGATCCTCGTGTAAAGAGTAGGATTACATGAATTTTCTGTTCTTTGTTGTTCTCTAATGTACTTCAAGCTTTTCTAATGGATGTAATATATCATTTCAGTTTCAAACTCAATGTCAAATCAATATATTTTCATGTACCAATGTATATCTGTGAGGAAGCTTTCATTCTTTTTTCTTTTAGCCAGATGTTTTTATGTGTTTTTCAATGAAAAGAGCTACTTAGTTTGATATCAGTCAGGTTTCCTTTATGACAAAGTGCTGAATCTTGTTATAATTTTTCAATGATCGCAATGTAATATTCGTTTCATTAACTTTGGTTTCCTATTTTCCATTTCGATACCTATCAGGTTCCTGCTATGGCCATACATTAGGCTACTGATTGTCTTCTTTTTGGTGATGCCCCATTTTGATGGTGCCTTATATGTCTATAAACACCTTATCTGTCCATGCCTCTCCATGGATCCCCAAATTGTTATCAACTCATTCAACAAGCTGAAGGAGTCCTTTGTGAGGGATAACTTTCTCTCTGAGGTGGAGAGATATGTAAAGGAAAATGGACCTGAAAGTTTGGAAAAATTTATTCCTTGCAAGGTAAGCAGATCTTGTTACTTGTATCATTCTATTTATTCATTATGTACATGAATGCTTCAAAATTTGAAATTTGAGAAAACACAAAATCAGTCTTGGTCAGTAGTACCTTTGATGAAATCATTGTTGGGGATTGATTACTAGCTCCTGACCTGGTGTCACTCCAATTTTTTGTTTCAGTCAACAAGGACAAATCTCGATGTACAAGAGTTCAATGCAGTTTCATCCATGGATAATGAAGCGGTAGAATGCATAAGATCCCTTATGTGATTCATGAAGATGTCATGGTTCTTTCAATACAGTATTAGTCATTTTGAGCTAGATGACTTGCCTAATAATCCCAACTGGCATAGGAAATATTTTAGTTGTTTAATGTGATCACTGATAAACCCTGAAATTCTGGCTTTCTTTTATTACCTCATCTGACCTAACTATTAAGTCGATGATCTGACCTTTCCTTGTCTTTTCTTTTAGTCAAAATCCTTAAAGCCGAATGATCGACAGAATGATATCAAAGCTGTGCCGGTAACGGCAAAAAAGAAGGAAACAACTGCTACTCAAGTAAGGTTTCACATGAATTTGAGCTTTACTCTTTATGTGGAATGTTTTGTTCATGTTTACTTTCTTTATTGCAAAAGAATTGTGTCCATTTCAGGAGTGTATAAATTAAATGAAAAAAAAAAAAAAATCCTTTTGAACCTTGTTTCATTGCATGTCAGGCAGAGCCTAATCTCACTGTGAATGAAGATGGATTTTCTTCTAGGAAGATGAATGAAAAAGTCATCGAAGTTGCAGCCGACAGGGAAATTCTGAAGACTCCGCCTCCAATGAGAGTCCAGAAGGAGTGGACCACAGTCAATCCGGTGCAAACTCAAACTGATGCAACTTTGAATTCCCCTCTCGGTGATAATAAACACAAGCCTCCAATGAGAGTCCAGACGGAGTGGACCACAGTCAATCCGGTGCAAACTCAAACTGATGCAACTTTGAATTCCCCTCTCGATGATAATAAACACAAGGCTACATACGAGGCACTGAACATAAAGAATGAGGCAGAGCCTAAGCTCACTTTCCCTGAAAACCGTACTATTGCAGGTATAGAAGATCCAGAGTCTCCTAAAGAAGTCCAGAAAGAGTGGACTTGTGCTCTCTGTCAGGTAACTACTTCAAGTGAAAGCATTTTGAATTCCCACCTGCAAGGGAGAAGACACAAGGCAGCATATGAGGCACTGAAAGCAAGGAACCAGGCATTTGTGTCCAAGATTGCCCCAGCTTCAACTGCAGAAACATCCAATCAACCGAATAAGGAGCCAGGAAAGAGTATTCCGAGCAGTGGATCAAAACAAAAAGTTCCTGTAAGTGAAAATGTGCAAGGCCAGAAAAATAGTAGTCCAGCTCCAATCACAAAGAAGCACCACAAACAGAAAGAGGAGCACGCAGACGGTGTATCCAGCAATGGCCAGAAAGGGAAAATTCCTATACACGTCGAGAAGGTACAAAGTCAACAAACGAAGCCAAATAAAGTTCCAAGGCTGAAGAGTTCTCCTTTGTGGTGCGCAATTTGTAGCATACGCTGTCCTGGTGAGATTGACTTGCTGTCTCATCTCAACGGAAAAAAACACAAGGAAAAGGTGCAAGAACTACTAGAGAACCTAATCAAGCCCAGGGACCCTACGTAATACCGCAACTGATGAGTTTGACATGTTATATCATCTTAATTTAATTGCCGTCATAGTTTATTACCAGAAACGCAGGTTGTGGAGATATGCTTAAAAAACTCTTGTAATTCTGATTTATTTCTCTTTGCCAAGCAACTGAAGACATTTCGTGATCAGTTTAAATCATGTTCTCTGATCTACATGAGTTGCATCCCCTTTAAAGGCTAACAGGACCTCACAAACTTACTCAACATGTGCTTAATATATAGACACAAACAACGTAATTGGCTTATATGAGTTCCATTGACTTTTACCCTTCAACAAAGGCCCTCTTTCACATAGGCAGTGAAATAAACAACCACTACATAAAATAACCACAACCGTCTACAAATTCCATATGCTCAAAACCCCTAAGTGAATGGTGGAAAACTATGGGCTTATTGTCTCTCATGGTCCAAAAAAATGGCTAGGCCCTTGTGTCAAACTCATGTTTGATGGTTTTAATTTTTTCACAAATACAGCTTCTGGTTTTGTAATTGAGGAACTGGGATTCAAAAGAGTGAAAGACTATGGTCCTAAACCATAAATCCTAAAGCCCTTGCTTTAACAGAAGGATTCCTCTGCGCACAAGATGGAGGGTATTTGAAAATTATGCTAAAATGGAAAGTGGATGCAGCATTCCTTGGCATCTAAAGATGCTCATACTCGACATCAACTCTCTTGTTCAAAGAGCTCCCGTTTTCTCACATCTTGGGCTAGTGGTCTTCCACTTTCGACCTAGAATTTGTTGCCCTAACATAAGTCCAATTTACTAGGATTTACAATTGAATTCCAAAGGAAACTGATTCTTCCAGCAGAACTTAAATGTTATGCTAGAACAACTTCAAGTCTACTCGACACTGAACAGAGCTAAATCAAAGACCAGGGGGCAGTGATAATTCCTTTTTCGTAGTTTCTGTCAGTAAATTCTTTAGTTCAAGTCATTTTTTTCTCCGAGTATGGCCACATATTTTCTTGGCCAAAGATAACTCTGCGCTTCCAACGCAACAACATTAATAGGTATATCTTAAACTAATACAGGTTGTTTCTTTTGACATTCACTTAGCTATTGGGGTTTAGGCCTTATACCAACTGCCCACTTCTTCAAAAGAAAACACCAAATGTGGTAGATAGCAAACATATAAAGGGAAGAAGAAACCTTGACATTGATTTATTGTAATGAGTTCCAGTTGGTACAATGTTTTGTAGACAACTATGCCTTTTGAGAAGTTGGCATGGCAAGATTAACTACATTGCTGCCTGGTAAACTTTTCCACTGCTGGGTTACTGTTTTGATCTGGGTGAAAAAGTTAACACCTGCCTTGCCTGTAATTAAATAACAAACTCGGTAATTAATACCTCAAAGGAATTATTTACAATCAGCTTTTAACCAATAACTAGCAAAATAGATCACTACTATCACCAAACATAAAGCCAAGTAACTGGGAAAAGATAGGTCATACCATAGAAGTTCAAATCCCCTGCAAAAGATGCCTTGCTGCCAGTAAATGAGAAAAAGGGCAAGGGAACTGGAATAGGAACGTTGATACCAACCTGTTTCATACTCGAAATAAGTTAGAAATTGATATAAAATGTATTAACTTTTCTTGCCAGGTTGTTCTTATTAAGTTGACCATCACAATTCATCAGTAATAAAGCTAGAAGGGAAACTGTAAACACCGCCCAGCGCAGCCAAGAAAAATTTGTAATTTAGTTTCTTGTTTGAACTTTCTATCAGTCCAACTATTATTCTTGCAAATTCAGCTACATAAGATGGTCAAAAACACTGCCCAGCAGAGCCAAGAAAAAATTTGTAATATAGTTTCTTGTTTGAACTTTCTATCAGTCCAATTATTATTCTTGCAAATTCAGCTACATAAGATGGTCAAAAACACTGCCCAGCAGAGCCAAGAAAAAATTTGTAATATAGTTTCTTGTTTGAACTTTCTATCAGTCCAATTATTATTCTTGCAAATTCAGCTACATAAGATGGTCAAAAACACTGCCCAGCAGAGCCAAGAAAAAATTTGTAATATAGTTTCTTGTTTGAACTTTCTATCAGTCCAATTATTATTCTTGCAAATTCAGCTACATAAGATGCTCAAAAACGTAATTACCTGCCCAGCCTCAATCTCCGTCTGAAATTTCCTAGCAGCTACCCCAGATGTAGTAAATATAGAAGCGCCATTGCCATATCTGTTCCAAAAAATAAAGTCCAAAAATAATGAACCCCGCAGAATACTTGGGAAATTGATCTAATATTAACGAAATAAGGGAAGCAACAATGAGTACCTGTTTCTGTTAATAATGCTTATTGCCTCTTCTAGACTGTCAGCCTGGTATTAAGAAGAAAAAATGTATGTTAGCAATCTCCTTGCCAGGAAAAGAAAAGAGGTGCCACGCTGAGAAACAGGAATGTAGTCATCTATATACCTCCAAGCAAAGAAGAACTGGACCAAAAATTTCTTCCTGCACAAAAGGTAGGAGATAAATAAGTTCCCATCATCATAAAATCCAAACAATTTACCAACGGGTACAAGTCTATCCTATCCACTGAAGAATATATTGATATCCAGGTTCATAACCATGAAATATCAATGTTGGAGGATTCTTCAGCAACACAAACAGTGGAACATGATGTATAAAAAACTTTACTTTTGTATGAAACTTAATATAATACCAAACCAATTAATAATGCACCTTTAAAACATGTATATTCTAAAAGGCAGTCTATTCATGATAAGTACATCTAGGATGGATATAGTGCATGCTACTGACTCGCAACAGAGATAATTTTTGAAATTTGAAATTTGAATTTTGAATCTGAGTATACATAAATTGCTAATTGATACAGTAGGATGGATAGTGAACAAGGCAGTCTATCCATGATAAGTACATTCTATTCATGATAAGTAAATCTAGGATGGATACAGTGCATGCTACGGACTCGCAACAGAGATAATTTTTGAAATTTGAATTTTGCTAATTGATACAGTAGGATGGATAGTGAACAAGCTGATTGAAATGGGTCAATGATCACAGATAGTTTTATGTCTTTTTTGAACCCTCTTATTTGAGCCATAAAATTAGAAGGGAAGAATGTACACCAGAAGAAGAATTTTGAAAATCTTCACCATTCACACTAGTGCTAAAATCCATTATTCCTAAAAAGCACCTAAATAATGTACTTTCCTTATTTCATTATATTCTGGCCAGATATTGGATTGATGATATCCTCCATTCCCATATCCATATCAGTGGCTTCATAAACAGATATGTTGGTGGATATTTTAATTCATGATCTACCAAGTGCTCTCTAGAAACTAAGACTGATCCACCAAGCAGAAAACAAAATGGAAAATTTAAGGAAAAGAAAAATGCCACAAAGAAAAAAAAATATTTTCATTCATGATCTACCAAGTGCTCTCTAGAAACTAAGACTGATCCACCAAGCAGAAAACAAAATGGAAAATTTAAGGAAAAGAAAAATGCCAAAAAGAAAAAAAGAAATATTTTCATTCATGATCTACCAAGTGCTCTCTAGAAACTAAGATTGATCCACCAAGCAGAAAATAAAATGGAAAGTTTAAGAAAAAGAATTATGTCAAAAATACCTTGTAGCACTCCATGTCAGCTGTAACATTTGATAAGATAGTAGGGCCAATAAAATTGCCATGCTCATAACCTGGGACCTGCATGTCATGCATGAAGGAATCAGAGCAAATCAATCTCTCTGAAAACCGAGTCAGTTGCATATATAGACATTAAGAGGAAAATTATTAAATCTACAAAAAAGTACCACTATATCTCGCCCATCCAGCAATAGCTTGGCACCACTTTCAACACCAGATTGGATTAGATTGCATATGCGCTCCTTGGCCTGTGAGTGAATCCCATAACATGTCATTAATAAAATCTAAAAAGCAACCATGTCACCCTGATGTTTTCAAGGACCTGATACCACTGCCTTAACAACATATGCTATTTTTGGCAACAGCTATGTAATAATGGATAATATATAGAAAGACAACCTTCAATATCACTATTGTGTCTCTTGAAAAATAAATATCACTATTGTGTCTCTTGAAAAATAAAAATCATAATCTTGTCGTAAAATTGGTCTTCAGGATCCCATAACATGTCATTAATAAAATCTAAAAAGCAACCATGTCACCCTGATGTTTTCAAGGACCTGATACCACTGCCTTAATAACATATGCTATTTTTGGCAACAGCTATGTAATAATGGATAATATATAGAAAGACAACTTTCAATATCACTATTGTGTCTCTTGAAAAATAAAAACCATAATCTTGTCGTAAAATTGGTCTTCAGGAAAAAAAAAATGGAACTTCCATGCACGTACTTGCTTGCTAATCACAGGACCAAGGTCAGCATCAGGTTCTGTTCCTGAACTTACTTTCAGTGATTTTCCGTACTCCACAAGTTTATTCTCCCTGGAAAAGAATAAAAGTTTAAATCTAATGTCAGTTATTCATTTTATTTTTTAAGAAATGACATTGAAATAATAATAATCTTAAGGCGGAGACTATAAGGATACAAATAAAAAATACAGATGAACATAGCAAAGTAGGTAGAAAATTCTTTATCTCTAATGTACATAGCAAAGAATTGGATCTTAATATGTCAGTCTTCTTAAACATGTGGTTTGATTTTTCGTTTTTCCAGAAATACAAAGGTATATTTCATACAAGAACTGTGGAAATGGTTAGTAAATATACTTTACTAAACCTATATGTTACCAGATGGGAAAATGTTGGAACTCGAAATGGACAGGAACATTGAACCAGGGAGGTCATTTTGCTTGACAAGTGAAAGGAGCTACGCAAGACAAGTGCCATATAGATTATCTAAAGATTGAGTAGAAGTATGAAATCTTTATAAATCTTGATTCTACAAGAAGAGTAGAACAAAGTTCTTTTCATCAAAAAGTAAAATAACGATGACATGGTAACCAATTTCAATTAGGTCTTCGGAAAACAGAGTAATGTATCCACATTTGTTTTTAGTCTTCACAAGACCCACATTTCTTTTTCTTTTTTTTTGGCACAGCCCTTTAACTATGTAGAACATTGTGAGAGCAGCAAGTGGAAATGGTTTACTATCTTTTAGTGTCATTATCTTCTAATGCATATGAACTACCAAGCGATTTAAAGGCCAATAGAAATTTTCCTGTAGTTATGCTCTGTATGTAGGTATTAAGCTTTTAAGTTTTAACCTTCCAGTGGAAATGGTTTACTATCTTTTAGTGTCATTATCTTCTAATGCATATGAACTACCAAGCGATTTAAAGGCCAATAGAAATGTTCCTGTAGTTATGCTCTGTATGTAGGTATTAAGCTTTTAAGTTTTAACCTTCCAAAAAAAAATGACTAATGTGCCTAAACCTTGAGAAAATCAAACAAATTTGAAAGAGTAAAACTCAAAAATACAAAACAAACAACCAAAGAAAGTGCCATACCATGACTTTGAACCTCCAACGAAAACAACTGTGCTGAGTGCCATGCACCTCTGTCCTGCAGCACCAAAACCAGCGGCAACTAGAGCACTCAAAGTAGCATCAGGACTTGCATCAGGCATGACAATCCCATGATTTTTTGCCCCCATATTGGACTGGAAAAAGTAGCTTATCAGGTACCTATCAGTTCACCTTCAATAGTTCCAAAAAAATGAAGGCCACTACTTTCTCTTAAGAAAGCTGACTAACCTGAACGCGTTTCCCTTTAGCTGATGCTCTTGAATATATGTGCATGCCAGCCTTTTGATGTAAAGAATATTGTGTAAGAGTACAGTTAGGAAAACTAATTATTAGCATGACAGGAAAAATTGCGAAAAAGAAAAACTGAGAAGAACACAATGCTCTTGAATATATGTGCATGCCAGCCTTTTGATGTAAAGAATATTGTGTAAGAGTACAGTTAGGAAAACTAATTATTAGAATGACAGGAAAAATTGCGAAAAAGAAAAACTGAGAAGAACACATGTGTCTGTCCCAGAACCATATTTATTCTATAAATGCTAAAGCAGCTATTGATAGCCTCACCCATCTCAAAGACTGTTGACAACAAAGGTAAAAGTGGAACTTGAATCCCACACAAAAAACTTACACTCTAACTCAAGGAATATCTTCAGAAAGACAATTCAAATTGAAAATATGTCATATTTGAAACTCAAGCTAGCTTTCATTCTTAAGCTTAGACATGTTTGCATTTCTTGCTTGAATGAAAACCACTTTCACAAACAAACTACGAATCTATACTTATCCTCGTTAACTTCAAATGCAGGCTATCAACTCAATTGTAGATTAAACCCTAAACCAACCAGATAGACAACTAGTAGGACTATTTTGGTTATCAACATGCAAATATGCATCAACTAATGAATTAATGATACATAATACAACACAGGAACTGGAGCAAGGATGCAATCACGATGAGAATACTTACTGTATTAGAACCCACAAATGATACAGCTCTGATATCATCATCATCACAAATTGCATTAACAATATCCTGCCACAAAGTACTACGCGTTTAGGAAAACCAAGTTCTCAAAGGTAGTAAACTTATTACAGAGTACCCAAATTTAAACACAACTGTACAAAATATAGTAAATTCAAATATTGAGATATTTAGAGGTGAAAACCAACAATCATCAGAAAGAGAAATTGCACCACACAATTAGTGGTTACCAAATTCCTGCTTGTCTCCAGGAGAAAATATCTTCTTCACAAAAATACATAAACCAAACCGAAGGAAAACCTTTGTTCACACACTCTCAATACCTGGAAGAGCATTCTCACTCAAACCGTTCGTGCAATCAACTAGATTCACATGTCTAAGGATAACATGAATTTTTTTTTTTTAATTCAAAAAATGGAAAAGCTTTTCATTGTAGGAAAGGAATTCAAAGCTGCCATTAGCATCCCATTTTGGCTAATATTGATGATTTTCACAAAAACAAAAAAAAGGTAACTCCAAGCAAGTCAAGGAGAACAACTTATTTTTGTGCATCCCTTACTTTTATTCTCACCAATATCAAGTAGCATATCAGTAAAGATCCAAAATAAGAGCTAAAGAACACCTAACCATCTACTAGGGCAAAACTGAAGATAAGTAAAGTATAGGTAAGTAAAAGTAGTTTGAGTGCAGGCATACATTGGTTCCGTGAACAATATTTAAGACACCATCAGGCAAACCAGCCTCCATTGCCAACTCTGCTAGCAGTACAGAAGCACCTGCGGAAAAGAAAGTATAGCCCCCAATTGGTAAGAAAAATTCAAAAGAAAATTATGTGAATATAATATAACATGACAGATGATTTCAATAGATGGATGCAATTGGTAGATTCTAGAAAAGTAGATGTAAGCCTCTTATATGACTTCAGATTTAAAACAGAGTACAAGTAAACTAATCCCATGAGAATAACATCCTTCAAGTTCCCTAGGAAAAAAATTCTTGTTCCACAAATAACATCAACAAGCAGAAACAGCACCTACTATGTTAAAAACCTATAATAATTTATACACCAACATCAGGAAGCATATTGAATCTTTCTCATGTTTACTCTTCCTTTATGATTTTATAAACACAAAGTTGAGGGAGGTAATGCTCCAGGATTAGATACACAAAATTTAAGTCACAATCACCTGGATCTTTTTCTGATGGCTTTAGGATAAAAGTATTCCCACAGGCAACTGCAATTGGGAACATCTGCAGTAAGATCATGCGACAAACAATTAGAAATGGTTGATGTTTTCTTTTTCATTCTCTGGAAAACTGAACACTCAACTACCATTTAAAGATCCGGAAATAAATAAAT
>BDJD01004629.1:1040-54385 GCA_002564525.1 Rosa multiflora | reverse complement strand
TTTATTCTTCAACTGAAAACGTCTTTCTCCTTTATTCCCCTTCTTCATTGCTTGGTCAAATATCTTAATGCTTTATTTTATGACTCAATCATTGCTGTTTCCAAGAGTTCCACCAGGCAAGGTTTCCTACAACAAGCAGGAGAATATCAGAATTTTCTAGAGAAAATAAAATGTAAAGACCGCAAAAATAGTCGACAGTGAGGAATCCTGATCCAGCTAGGATTTTTCATGAATTTTACTTTTTCTGCTTATTTCACTCCAAACACTCAACAAGACTCTAAAAACGACTCAATGACTCAAAACACTAAACTTAAGGGAGAAACAAGGCTAAAATGGCGCACATATTCAATAATATTGTCACACTTTTTGCCCCTATCAATAATATGCAAATTTTGGAGTTCGTATGGAATTGTTATGATTTTTGCAGTTTCATACCAATATTTATTTGATCCGTGAGGATTCGAGCGTCCGATCGACTTGTGGTTTGGTCACATCGATCGTGGACGTATTCCGGAGACTTTGGGAGGTCTCGGAAGTGGTTTCGCCTAAATTTGGTGTCACTTTGGGAATTGTGGTTTGATTTAGGGTTTCGAACGTTATTCCTTGTGTTTCATTTACTGAATCAAGGCTGTACTTTTCTTAGGTGCTTGACAGAGTGCATTCTGTAAGTAGTCTAGTGGTGTGAAGACGCAGCGGGAATTTAGAGGTGAGTAATCTCACAAAGTTCATTCACGAACGGGCTTACCTTTATCGTTTTGAGAGTTATTGATTTAACTGCAAACTATAGTTGGTATTAGTAGGCATTCCTAAGCGGATGACTACGTATATATATATTTACGTGAAATATATATGTTTTGGTGGTTTGTGGATTTATGAAAACAATATGCATGAAATGATGCTTTTTATTGTTTTGGGGTATGGCTTTTGGAAAACAAATGATTTGTGGAAATGATTGATTTCGATTTGTTTTGAAAAGTATTGAGATTTGTGAAAAGCGTTGAGATTTGGGTATGAAAACAATATCATGAATTGATGCTTTTTATTGTTTTGTGTTATGGCTTTTCGGAAAACAATGATTATGGAAATGTTGATTTCGATTGTTTTCAAAAGAGTTGCGATTTGTGTAACATTTTGAGTCCAGTGTGACTCCTTTAATATTTTGCTCCAAGGGACTGTGTGGCCCGAAGATCGAAGGTATATGACCTTGGGCAGAATATCAGGTAATCACGTCTTTGGCCGGACGAGTGGTTACGTTTTCAGTTAGTGCTCTAATCTGTCTGCCATATAGGTAATTCATGGGGTAATGGGAATTGGTTATTGATAACTCATGACATTACGTATTTTTAGGGAACAAGGTGTGAGTTGCTTCCTTATTAATGGTTTTTAAGGAGACAAGGTGCAAGGTGCAAGGTGTTTTCCTTATAAACGATTTGATAGAAATCAAGGCGTGAGTTGCTTTCTACGGTACGATTATGATACATTTGATAGAATTCAAGGTGTGAGTTGTTTTCTATGTTTTACTGATAGAAATCAAGGAGTGAGTTGCTTTCTATGTTTTATTGATAGAATTCAAGTGTGAGTTGTTTTCTATGTTTCGTTTTAAAAGGAAACAAGGTGTGAGTTGCTTTCTTTTAGTTCGATTTGAAAGGAAATTAAAGTGTGAGTTATTCTCCTTTATTTCGTGTTTTAACGAAGCAAAGCGTGAGTTGTTTTCCCTATTTCTGGTGTGAGTTGTGTTAACTGTTTTCAGTTACTCATACGGGCTTGCAAAAGATTACCGGGTTTGTTGTGTGACAACCCGGTACACTATTCAAATGGTGTAGGGGTTAATCCTGCAGGTTAGGATAATAGGGTTGGAGCGGAGATAGCGCCTTTGCAGCTTTACAGTAGGAAGCCATTTTTGTAACTTTACCGTTGATAAGGACTTCCATTGTGTTGTTAGCTTTGAGGAGCATTTACGTTTTATTTTGTTGTTGACAATTTAATTCGTAAGCATTGTAATATATGACTCTATGGAGCGGGTCTATATTGACATAGGGTTAAAAGATGTACTTGGGTTAAAAGGGAAAAAGTTTCTAGGTATTTGTATTGATGGTTGAACGTTCACGCATATGTAATTATGAGATTATATATCGATTTTCATGTGTGTAAAATCAGAGGCGTGACATTTTGAAACTAGATTTATAAGAAGGCTCGATTCCATACATGCTAAATTATTGAGAATCAAATTCATGATATCCATCTGTGGTAGACTTGGAAACAAAAAAAAAACTGCATATATTTCTTAATTCCAACTATGTTTCTTTATTGTTAATATAAATATCTCTTTTGGTAATTTAACTTACCCATAAAATGTGATGTTGGGTGTGTGAAAAAATGGATGTGTATTTAGTATTTAGAGGTGTGTGAATAAAATTTCTCGTTAATTACTCTATAAAGACAAAAATGTAAATAAATAAATAAATCACCTGAGTCGATCAAATCATAAAATGGGCAAAACATTTGGTATTGATTGAGACATTTCTTTTCAACAAAATATTGGTAGAAATCGCTTAATATAGGATTAGTGGTGGCTCCTATTTATAATTCAAGATGCTTAATTTTCCATTGATTAATGTCATCGGAGTTTAGATACTAGGTCCCCCCTCCCCCCGGCAACCAAATTGTACATGTTCAGTAGTTTCACTAATCAAGGAGGTTTGACGACAGCCACACCAACCAATCTATCAGCTACACTATTTGCTTCCCTAAAAACATGTCGAATAACAATATAATCAAAAAGCACCTAGATAGTCCCTCCAATCATCAAGTATTCAACTCACCTCAGAATTACTCTCCACTTGTTGGTTTAGAACTGCAACCAAAACTGAGGAATCACTTTCAATCACCACATGCCTCCAGCCTTAGTGTATGGTCGAATGTAACCCCGCCCTACAAGCTTCAGATTCACTATGTACTGTAGAAGCCAGATGAGGATGAAACCTTGACCAAGCCTCTCTAAAACCACCCTTATCATCTTTGACTACTACATCGACACCCTCACTACCAGATTACTGCCATAAAACGTCATCAATATTAATTTTCAATCTTCCCCAAGGTGGGAATTCCCACTTCCCTGCCTGCCTTCTACCCCTTGTTCGGGTCCTTGATTATCTCCCTAAAATCAAGGTGCAATTTTAAAGGCTTCTCATTGGTTGGATGACACAAGAATGCTGACGTGGATTTATCTGATTGGTTGGAGTTGTGTGGACCAATTAGATAATTTCTGTAAATTAAAAGAAGACTCCAGAAGCCTTGGACATCCCCTATATACAGATGCACCTGAGACGTCTCATTCACTAATTCTTTCATTATTTTCACACACCAAAAATCAGTTCAATTCTCTAGTCTTCTAGTTCTGTGTCTTCAAGCAAGGAGGAGAAAAAGCCATGCAATACATCAAGATCGTAGCCGCCATCCACCCTTGTGTCGTCCCTAGAAGATTGCTTGCTTACAAGGATCTTCAAGTTCTTCATCTTAAGGCTTTGTCATTCATCTTTCGCTGTGTATTTCATCTTTTTCTTTTGTTTTCTTTGTTTGATTTCGTAAAACTATGAATTCTAGTTAACATGGCGTTAAGTAGGTAAAGACTCATATTACTACTATGAATTCTAGTTAACATTTCTCATACATCAACTATTTTTACCCTTATAAGGACTCATGTTATTACTTTGAGGACTAATATTACTATTTTCAGGAATCATATGGTAAACTAAGAAAATTTACCACTTTAAGGACTCATGTTATTTGAGGACTAATATTACTATTTTGAGGACTCATGTGGTAGCTAAGAAAATTTACCACTTTAAAGACTCATATTACTACTTTGAGGACTAATATTATTATTTTGAGGACTCATTTTGGCCAACATGTGATATGTACCTTCCTGGAATGTGACCGCTCCCAGTCTAATAACCTCTCTAGCCAGCTTAGACAGGCGGTGGCATTAACCACCTCAACAACAGGAGGAACAGGTTGCACAACATGTTGTACCTCCACCACCTCCTCCTCATAGAACTCCTCCACAGGAGGGACCCTACATCTGCCTCTAGCTCTATGATATGCTAAAAGTAGCACACAATTTAACCCTGCAAAATGTAGTTGTCAGTATAGAATAAGTAGGGATCGTTCAAGCCGGGAATTGAGGATACACCTGTAATTGCATAAACAAATAAAGAATTAAAATATGTATAAAGTATTAATTACAAATTATATACAAAAGAAAAAAGAAATAAAAAATAGGTTTAATTTAGGTGCTTTAACTTAGATTAAATATTCAAAGAAAGTAAAATATGAGAAATCGTTTGCTTGTTAACGTTTCACATGGTCAACTTTTTTCTCATGACATAGAAAATCAACTATAGGAATTGTAATTGGATTTCATTCATATGATTGTGGTTTTGATCTTTGTTCCTTGCGTTCCACCCTTGTATATGTATTTTACATTTTCTTTATTTTAATTTTCGATTTCAGAATCCTAAAACCCCCTATTTTTTATTTCTTTTTTCTTTTGTATATAATTTGTAATTAATACTTTATACATATTTTAATTCTTTATTTGTTTATGCAATTACAGGTGTATCCTCAATTCCCGGCTTGAACGATCCCTACTTATTCTATACTGACAACTACATTTTGCAGGGTTAAATTGTGTGCTACTTTTAGCATATCATAGAGCTAGAGGCAGATGTAGGGTCCCTCCTGTGGAGGAGTTCTATGAGGAGGAGGTGGTGGAGGTACAACATGTTGTGCAACCTGTTCCTCCTGTTGTTGAGGTGGTTAATGCCACCGCCTGTCTAAGCTGGCTAGAGAGGTTATTAGACTGGGAGCGGTCACATTCCAGGAAGGTACATATCACATGTTGGCCGATCATTGGATCAAGAACATGGAGACTTAATTACTTTGAGATGATCATCTGTATTGAGATTGAGAAGAGGAAGATATAGCCACATTTCTTCTTTAGGGTGAGGCACGAGTGTGGTGGAGCGGTACATAGAAAGCTGGAGATGTTTCCACCTTGACTTGGAAGGGTTTTGACCATCTATAAAAGTTTTATTGGGGAAGAATAAAAGTTGTTGCTCCCCCCCCCCCCCCCAAATAAAAATTGAATATTGGAGGACTTAAATTCACAAAGTATGGAATTTGAATACTTGTATTTTTCCAATCTTATTTGAAACCCAACTGAGTTACTTTTGACCCTCTATAAAAGTTTTATTGGGATGCAATAAAATATATTTGTCACATACCAATTTGTCACGCCCCTGATTTTTAATACAATAAAAATCGATATACAATCCCATAATTATACATGCGTGATCGTTCAGTCATCAATACAAAATACCTGGAAACATCAATCATTTACACCAAGTACATATTGAAGCCCTGAACCCAAAATTTCAATATTGACCCGCTTCACAAAGTCACATATTACACCAACTTACGAATTAAATTGTCATCACAAAATAAAACGTAAATGCTCCTCAGAGCTTACTACATAACTGAAGTCATACAATGGCAAAGCCAACAAAATTTGCTTCCTACCCATCCTGCTGCCAACAAGCTATCTCAGCTCAGCCACGATTACCCTAACCTGCAGGATTAACCCCTACACCATTGAATAGTGCACCGGGTTTCCACACAACAAACCCGGTAAGCTTATGAAAGCTCGTATGAGTAACTCATGAACATCAATCAACAACTCCCACAAATCAGCTTAAGGAAACCATGCAACCATGATTCCTTCTAACACTCCGTAACCTTTCCATTGAAAGGACAACATAAATCACCGCTGTGATAATGTTCTATTTGCTAATTTAATCATCAAGAAGAAATTTAAGTCTCATCTAGACAATAAAAAAAGAATACTCTCGGAACTCTCCTTTAAACTACATACTTATGAGTCTCCAGCAACCTCGACCATTACCCCCATAAGCTATAATGGTAGATAGACTAGAGCTCTGACTGAAATAGTAACCACTCGTCCGGCCAAGGACGTGATTACCTATTTCTTGCCTTGGTCACCATCTGCGACCTGTCACCATCTGTGACATATGATCTTTAGACCCCGTCTGGTCTCAAAATCAAACATTAAGTAGGTCACACCCGACCTAGAAACGTTACAAACATCTAGTTTCGGCTTTCCCGATCCCTGCTCACTATCTGTAGGGTACAAGGACCAATACATTTAAAATGAGTCACGCTTGACTAAAAAATATAACATCAAGATCAATACTTTTCAAACAATTGAAAACATCTTTTTCCACAATATTGTTTCCTGAAAAGTCACATTCAACAATAATATGAACACCATCATGCATATTATTCATCACACATCATCCACAAGAATATATATAGATATTTCACGCAAATATATATATACGTAATCATTCGCTCAGGAATGCCTACTAATACCAACTATAGTTTACAGTTAAATAAATAACGCCAAAGTAATAATGGTAACTTCGTTCGTAAATGAACCTTGTGAGATTACTCACCTCGAAACTCCCGCTGCGTCTTAGATAAAAAACAAAGCAGCCAATCCACAAAATAATCGTCCAAAATACTTCGTCAAGTATATAATCACATACGATTTCCACTTAGTAACGATTCACATTTGATTTAAGTTCGAAACCCCTGTTTTGAACTAAAATCCCCAAAGTGGCGTCAATCGAGGCAAAACCACATCCGAGACCTCCCAAAGTCTCCGGAATACTTCCACGATCGATATGACCAACCGACAAGTCGATCGGAAGCTCGAATCCTCATGGATCTAATAAATCAACCGGTATGAAACCGTAAAAATCATAACAAATCCATACGAACTCCAAAATTTGCATATTATATATCGAAATGCTCGTATCAACGAGTAAAACATATAAAATACCAAAAACAGTTCCCTACATGGCCGGAAAGCCACCAAAATACCGGCTAAAACTCAATATTTCACAAAACTCCCAACATCAAAGCTGTTCATCTAAGCAAGCTTGTGAATTTTCATAACTAGCTCGAAGTCAGAAAACAAGCATAAAGGATCCAAAACGATCTCACAAGCTTTGAATTTTTGCTCAATCCGATTTGAACCGATTTCCACGTAAATCGATCCAAACAAACACCATAGATCGATCCAGAAGGCTCCCACGAAGCCAAAGGAGGAAACTTGAAGCTGTACCGTCACCGGAGCTACGTTTTCCAGTCAGGTCCGAAAACCTCAATCTTTGCCGTCTTGCAGCGCCGCCGTGGAGGAGAATCTCCGCTAGAGGACACCAGAGGGAGGAGCAGACGGCTGAGACGAGCTAGTATGGAAATATTCACTGCCAGAGACCGCTGGAAACAGCCAGAAAAGTCGGGTCGGGTCGCCGGGTTCTGGTCGGGTCAGGCGGAAAACTTAGATACCGAAGGTATCAGTCGAGAGAGAAGAGAGAGAGAAAGATGGTTTCCGGAAATGGAAATGGGATTTTATGATTTTCCATATTTATACTAAAACATAAACTTCTTCTGATAGTCATAACTTTCTCATAAGAACACCGATTAACCAGTTCTGCATGTCCACGAACTCGTATCGACGCGCTCTACTACTTTCATGAAGGAAGTTTTCCGAGAATCCCAATGTATAAAAAGTCAAACTTCACACGACCCCCTAAACTGTGAAATTCGAATAATTACATGTACGAAAACCATTACACTTCACATACAATTATTCGTACAACTGGTCCATTATTAATTACCAAAATTAAATAACAAAAATCCAGGTCATCACAATATTGCCCCCAATAAAACCCAAATGTTGGAGGACTTAAATTCACCAAGTATGGAATTTGAATACCTGTACTTTTCTAATCTAATTTGAAACCCAATTGAGTTAATTTTGACCCTCTTTAGGTTATTGCCCTAATAAAACCTGATATTTGAGGACTTAAAGTCACCATGTATGTAATATGGACCTATAATTTGAATATGAATTTGTGTATTACGCAAAACAATAGTAACTGAAAATAAATTCTTGTAACTTAACAGAAAATAAATTCAAAAGTTGTCAAATCATCCGAAACTAGTCTTTACATGCCAAATGAAAATAAGTTCAACTTAAAATTAGTTCAACTAAAAATAAGTTCTTGAAATCTACATTTCCTAGTTTTCTACTTTCCAACAATTACTGCAATTACATATTATTTTCAAGACGGTATTTTTCCACGCTCCAAGCACCTTCAACTTTTGTAAACTTTTTCAGAATTGTTTTCCTCATGTCATCGCCTTTTTGTTTGCTAGGTCCATCCCTGTGTGCTAGGCTTTTCATGAAATGGAGCATAAATGGGTCACAGTCCCCCTGTAAAGCATGAATTGAAGTTAATGTCATTACTAATCCTCATTAAAAAAAAATTATCGCTCCCCAATAAAAGTGTTATTAGGGGGCAATAAACTGACAACTTGTTTTGCAGTGTAAGAAATTTAACTACGACTTGCACATATGTATGAATCAGATGATCATCTTTTAAAGCAGTAACAAAGAGGAAAAGATGTTGAGGTACTTACGATGAGGTGTTTTGTTGGGGGCATTCTAAGTCTTAATTTGACAAGCTTGTAGTCATTTTTGCCTATTTAATTCTCCAAAATCCATTTTCTCACATCTTTGTCCCTCTCTATCATATCTTCGATCTCGGTGATTAAATTTCCATTTTCATCCTCACCTTTACACTTCTCTCTTGTCATTTCTGGGTCCTAGCTTTCATCTTGGAATCTCTTGTTTGTCAAGTTCACATGGTGTATGAATCTCCTGATATGCTTTACCTGTTTTATGCAGATATATAAAGGTTAATGTATTGTATTTATTGGGGGCAATAAATTTTCAAAATCTCACTATTGAATCTCAATAAACATTCTAAAAACTTTAAAAATTAAAGAGATTGTTTTGAAATGATTACTTACCACCTGCTTTGCATTATTGTGGTATTTCTTATTTTTTGTGAATGCATTCTTCGGATGCAGCATTGAGTTCATGTGAACAAAGCACTGATAATAACGAGCACTGTGTAGTGGTTGCTAAAGTCATGGTGGATTGGTAGTAGCACCTTGGGGTAATTGAACACATACCACAGAGGTTCAATTAAGAATAACTCTATCTGCACTTCGTGCCTCTTGAAGTTGTCTTTGAGTTTGTTCTTCCCAGCTTTTTTGAAACTCTTCTTCTTTCTCTTCATGCTTGATTGCAAAAAATTGTAAAGAAAATACAAGCATGTTAAATCATTCAAACGTTAACTGAAAACTTTTTTCAGGGTGCGATGCAGCGGCACGCTGCTATTTTTGTTTCATTTCTTACCGCTGGTTCAATATTCAGTAATCTCACTTGAATGTTCTTCTCTTTTAGGTCTTTCTGCAATATCTCAGTGTAACCTTTGATCACCTGCAATGGTTTCATTTGATTTGCAATAAGTATCATATATGTGAACAGCAAGAATTATTATCCCCCAATAATACTGTTATTTTTGTGTGTGTGTGTGTGTGGGGGGGCAAAAAAGTTTTATTGCGCCCCAATAACAGCTTTATTGGGGGCAATAAAAACAAAAACACTAAACTCACATCGATCTCTAGATCTTGCTCTTGTATAATTATCTTCAGGTCTCTCTTTGTTACCATCACTAAGCCATTTTCACTTGTCCAGTATGCATCTCTGTGCAAATAAAAAAATAATTAGTTATTTTTAGTTTGTAAACCATTTAGTCTTTGTATATCGATTTATGTTGTGCACTTACCCCTCATTTTTCACCATTTGAAAGAATTGTTGATAGTGCTTTGCTATTTCGGCCTTCAAGGTTTTCCAAGTGTGTTTGTCGCATTTCACATCTTGGATTTGGCGGTTGTTTTGATTGTTCCTCCTTCTGCAGTTTCATTTTCTGTTTTGGTATTGGTTTGTTTATGTCTTTTGGTTGTTCTTTTGCAGTCTTTGGCTTCTTCCCGTATATCTTTAATATTTCAGGAGTGTAGTACTCGAATTCTTGGTCCTTGTCATGTTTCTCTCAATGGAATGCATAGCAACAATTTTCTTCTCTTTCTATTCTACCGAATCTGTCATTTCTGCTGCAGTTTTCTTCTCTTTTGATTCTGCCATTTCTTTTGCTTCTGCTGCTTCCAATATTTTCGAGACAATTTCATTGAGTTTTTCATTCTGCTCATCAAATTTCTCTAGTATTTCTTCCTCTGGTCTCCTATAAGATATTGGAAATGCTTCAATTGGGTCCTCTCCCATTAGACCTTTATGCTCTGGTGTTTGAGGTTCATATTCTGTTATGTTTTCCTCAAATTTAGCATGTGGTCCATGATCTTGCTATGTTGATATCTCTACACTCTCAAGCTGATTTTGTTGTTGCTGACTGCCTTCCGTGTCATCCTTTATTCTAATGGCTTTCTCTAACAACTTCTTCAGAGCTTTCATGCCACGCCTCGATTTTCAAGCAAAAATAAATAAACAAATTAAACAAACACAAATACATCAACCGTGATGGTTCATACATCAACACTAAATACCTGTAAAAATTTTCTTTTAAAATAAGTACACGATGATATCCAGAACTCATAATGTTAATACAGAATCATTCTTTAAAGGCATATACTACATTACACAAAGTTTGCGAATTAAGTTGCATAAACAAAATAATAAGTCAACATTCTCTCGCGCTAGGAATAGAACCCTCCCAAACAAAATGAAAACCAGAAGCTACTAACCAAGTTAATTTTTAACCTTATTTTCTTGAATATAGAATAGATAAAATACAAAACTTCAGAGTTCCATTTCCCCGCTGTAAGAACACTAGTCTTTTGGTCAAATAAAAGAAAAAGAAAAAGAAAAAGTAAGGTCTTCTCCAAGTCTTTCAAATTCCGAGACGAGAATTTGATTCGACACTGCAGCCCGTAACCATAGGAAGACGCTGAAGCTCAAGATGGGCTTACTGGGTCTTGTTGGATTTGCGCTCCAATGCTTTCATGTTCTTGCATGGTACGCTTTCTCTACGACGATGAACACGTTGGTAAAGTTGAAGAAAAATTTCTCATAATATGATACCAATTTTGGTTTTGTTTATGATATACTTGCAGGCCTCTCTTTGCTCTGGTCTATCCTCTGTAAGTCCCTCTCTGACTTAACAATTGTAATATTTAACTCATGATGATGATGATGCTGATGGTTTTGCCTGATCATTATTCTGACAGGTATTCTTCCATTAGAGCAATCGAGACAAATTCCATTACAGATACTCACAAGTTAAATACGTATTGGGTCGTCTTCTCATTGATCTTGCTATTTGAGCATGCTTTTATGAAGCTCCTTGAATGGTAATTCTTTATTTTCTTTTGCTTTTTTATTGGGTATTTCTATTTTTGATTGCCCAATCAATGAAAGATCACATGGTTTGTTTAGATGTAGATGATCCTCATGTGTAAAGAGTAGGATTACCTGAGTTTTCTGTTCTTTGTTGTTTTCTAATGCACTGCAATCTTTTCTAATGGATGTAATATATCATTTCAGTTTCAAACTCAATGTCAAATCAATTTATGTGCATGTGCCAATGTATATCTGTGAGGAAGCTATCATTCTTTCTTCTTTTATCCAGATTTTTTTTTCCCCCAAAGAAAAGAGCTACTTAGTTTGATATCAGTCAGGTTTCCTTTATGACAAAGTGCTGAATCTTGTTACAATTTTTCAATGATCGGTATATGTAATATTTGTTTCATTAACTTTTGTTTCCAATTTTCCAATTCGATACCTGTCAGGTTCCTGCTCTGGCCATACATTAGGCTACTGATTGTCTTCTTTTTGGTGATGCCACATTTTGATGGTGCCTTATATGTCTATAAACACCTTATCTGTCCATGCCTCTCCATAAATCCCCAAATTGTTATCAATTTGTTCAACAAGCAGAAGGAGTCCCTTGCGAGAGATAACTTTCTCTCTGAGGTTGAGAGATATGTCAAGGAGAATGGACCTGAAGGTTTGGAAAAAATTATTGCTTGCAAGGTAAGCAGATTTTGTTACTTGTATCATTGTATTTATTCATTATGTACATGAATGCTTCAAAATTTGAAATCTGAGAAAGCACAAATTCAGTTTCGGTCAGTAAGACTTTTTTGTTAGAGGACCTGGTGTCTCACTCCAATTTTTTGTTTCAGTCAACGAGGACAAATCTCAATGTAAAACAGTTCAATGCAGTTTCATCCATGGATAATGAAGCGGTAGAATGCATAAGATCCCTGATGTGATTCATAGAGATTTCAATACAGTATTAGTCATTTTGAGCTAGATGAATTGCCCAACAATCCCAAATGGCATAGGAAAGATTTTAGTTGTTGAATGTGATCACTGATAAACCCTGAAAAATTTGGCTTTCTTTTATTGCTTCTTCTGACTTAACTATCATGTTGATGATTTGACCTTCCCTTGTCTTTTCTTGTAGTCAAAATCCATAAAGCCAAAAGGTGGACAGAAAGATATCAAAGCTGTGCAGGTAATGGTGAAAAAGAAGGAAACAACTGCTAGCCAAGTAAGGTTTTGCATGTGGTAAAATCTTATAACTACATAGTTGGTTATAAACATGTTCATGGTATAAAGACTTGGCATTAGTTGCAATTCATTTACATAAGAAAAAAATAATGCTTCCAGTCACTTTGCTGAATCTTTGGTGGTGGGGTTGCTTCTTATATTTCCGCCTAATGTGTCGCTGTCATGCTTTTCTCCAGACTTGTCACAGGGAATTTGGGTTTTATTCTTTATTTGGAATGGTTTGGTCATGTTTACATTCTTTATAGCAACAGAATTTTGTCCATTTTAAGAGTGTATAAATGAAAAAAAAAAAAAACAAAGAATCCTTTTGAACCTCGTTTCATTGCATTTGTAGGTTAGTCAGGCAAAGCCTAATCTCACTGTGAATGAAGATAAATTTTCTTCTAGGAAGATGAATGAAAAAGCCATTGGGGCTGCAGCCGACAGAGAAATTCTGGATACTCCACCTCCAAAGAAAGTCCAGAAGGAGTGGACCACAGTCAGTCCGCTACCAACTCAAACTGATGCAACTTTTAATTCCCCTCTCGGTGATAATAAACACAAGGCTACATACAAGGCCTTGAAGATAAAGAATGAGGCAGAGCCGAAGCTCACTTGGCCCGAAAGCAATACTGTTGCAGCCATGGAAATATATGAAAAGCCGGTTGAGGTTGGAACAGTTATAGAAGATCCAGAGCCTCCTAAAGAAGTCCAGAAAGAGTGGACTTGTGCTCTGTCTCAGGTAACTACTACCTGTGAAAGAAATTTGAATTCCCACCTGCAAGGGAGAAAACACAAGGCAGCATATGAGGCACTGAAAGCAGGGAACCAGGCATTTGTGCCCAAGATTGCCCCAGCTTCAACTGCAAAAACATCCAATCAACCAAATAAGGAGCCAGGAAAGAGTATTCCGTGCAGTGGATCCAAACAAAAAGTTACTGTAAATGAAAATGTGCAAGGCCAGAAAAATAGTAGTCCAGCTCCAATCACAAAGAAGCACTATAAACCGAAAGAGGAGCTAGCAGATGGTGTATCCAGCAATGGCCAGAAAAGGAAAATTGCTATACAGGTAGAGAAGGTACAAAGTCAACAACCGAAGCCAAATGAAGTTCCAAGGGTGAAGAGTTGTCCTTGGCGGTGTGAGATTTGTAGCGTAAGCTGTTCTGATGAGATTGAGTTGCTGTCTCATCTCAACGGAAAAAAACACAAGGAAAATGTGCAAGAACAACAAGAGTACCTAATCAGGGTTGGAGAGTTTGACATTTACTGGTGAGTTTGACATGGTATCTCATCTTAATTGAAGGAATTGCCGTCATCGTTTATCACCAGAAATGCAGGTTGTGGAGAGAATGCTTAAAAAAAAAAAGTGTAGTTTGTAATTATGATTTATTTTTCTTTGCTAAGCAACTGAAGACATTTCATGATCAGTTTAAATTATGTTCTATGATCAACATGAGTTGTTGCATCCCATTTAAAGGCCAACAGGACCTCACAAACTTACTCAACACATGCTCAATATATAAACACAAACAACGTCATTGGCTTATATGAGTTCCATTCACTTAAACAAAGGCCGCCTTTCATGGCAATGATGAACACAGGCAGTGAAATAAACAATTAAACATACAACTAACAATAAAATAACCACAACCGTCTACAAATTCCAAATGCTCAAACCCCCTCAAGTAATATTCAAATCCAAGCGAATAGCGGAAAACTATGGGGTCATAGTCTCGCAAGATCCAAAAAATGGCTAGAGGCCCTTGTGTCAAACTCATGTTTGATGGTTTTAATTTTTTCACAAATACAGATTCTAGTTTTGTCATTTAGGAATTGGGATTCAAAAGACTATGGTCCTAAACCATAAATCCTAAGGCCCTTTCTTTAAGAGAAGGTTTCCTCTGCGCACAAGATGGTGGATATTTGAAAATTATGCTAAAATGGAAAGTGGATGCAGCATTCCCTGGCATCTAAAGATGGTCATGACTCATACTTGACATCAACTCTCTTGTTCGAAGAGATCTCGTTTTCTCACATCTTCGGCTTGGGGTCTTCCACTTTCAACCAAGAATTTGTTGCCCCAAACCCATAGTCCAATTTACTAGGATGTACAATTGAATTCCAAAGAAAACTGATTCTTGCTGCAGAACTTGAATGTTATGTAGAACAACTTCAAGTCTACTCAACACTGAACAGAGCTAAATCAAATACTAGGGACAGTAATAATTCCTTTTTCTTTGTTTCTGTCGGTAAATTCTTTAGTTTAAGTCATTTTTTGCTCTAGTATGACCAGTTGACCACATATTCTGTTGGCCAAAGCTAACTCTGAGCTTCCAATGCAACAACGTTAATAGGTGTATCTTAACTAATACAGGTTGTTGCTTTGACATTCGTTTTGGCTATTGGGCTTTAGCCCCTATTCCAACTGCCCACTTCTTAAAAAGAAAACACCAAATGTGGTATATTGCAAACATGTCAGGGGAAGAAGAGACCTTGACATTGATTATTGTAATGAGTTCCAGATTGGTACAATATTTTGTAGACAACTATGCCTTTTGAGAAGTTGGCATGGCCAGGTCAACTACACAGCCTGCCTGGTAAATTTTTCCATTGCAGCGTCACTGTTTTGATCTGGGTGAAAAAGTTAACACCTGCCTTGCCTGTAATTAAATAACAAACTCTATAATTAATACCTCAGAGGAATTATTTACAACAGCTTTTAACAAATAACTACAATGATATAGCAAAATAGATCGCTACAATCAACAAAATAAAGTCAAGTAACTAGTAAAAGATGGGTAATACCATAGAAGTTCAAATCCCCTGCAAAAATGCCTTATTGCTGGAATAGGAACGTCGTTGATACCAACCTGTTTCATACTCAAAATTAGTTACAAATTGATATAAAATGTATTTAACTTTTCTTGCCAGGTTGTTCTTATTAAGTTGACCATCACAATTCATCAGTAATATAGCTAGAAGGGAAACTGTAAACACTGCCCAGCAGAGCCAAGAAAAATTTGTGATATAGTTTCTTGTTTGAACTTTTTATCAGTACAATTATTATTCTTGTCTGAAATTTCCTTGCAGCTACCCCAGATGTAGTAAATATAGAAGCGCTATTGCCATATCTGTTACAAAAAAAAAAAAAAGTAAAACAATAATGAAACCCATAGAATACTTGGGAATTTGTTCAATTAAGGAAATAAGGGAAGCAACAATGAGTACCTGTTTCTGTTAACAATGCTTATTGCCTCTTCTAGACTGTCAGCCTGGCATTAAGAAGAAAAAATGTATGTTAGCATCTCCATGCCAGGAAAAGAAAAGAGGTGACTCGCTGAAAAACAGGAATGTAGTCATCTATATACCTCCAAGCAAAGAAGAACTGGACCAAAAATCTCTTCCTGCACAGAAGGTAGAAGATAATAAAGCTCCCATCATCATCAAATCCAGACAATGTACCAACGGGTACAAGTCTATCCTATTCACTGAAGAATATAGTGATATCCAGGTTCATAATTATGAAATATCAATGTTGGAGGATACTTCAGCAACACAAACAGTAGAACTTGATGTATAAAAAACTTTAGTTTTGTATGAAACTTAATATAATACCAAACCGATTAACAATGCACCTTTTAACCATGCATGTATATTCTAAAAAGCGGTCTATTCATGGTAAGTACATCTAGGATGGATATAATGCATGCTACTGACTCGCAACACGGATAATTTTTGAAATTTGAAATTTGAATTTTGATCCGAGTATACAAAAATTGCTAATTACTGTCCAAGCTGATTGAAATGGGACAATGATCACAGATAGTTTTATGTCTTTTTTAAACCCTCTTATTTGAGCCATAAAATTAGAAGGGAAGAATGTCCACCAGAAGAAGAATTTTAAAAATCTTCACCATTCACACTAGTGCTAAAATCCAACGTCATCTCCCCCGTGGAACCCTAGCAGCGCCGACTGGAGGCGCAGAGCATGAAGATGGCAGTCCTTGCTGACCTCGTATAGCGCGCCAGATTCGCTCCGGCATCTGCTTTCTCCATTCGGTCTTTTTTATGGCCGGTCTTGGCTCCGATTCTGATCGGACGTATCCGATTTCTTATTGTAGATCCGATTCTGAGGGAGAAGGATTTAGCTGATGAGTGCCCGACATTTTGGGATGGTGATTGTGGGACGACATATGCTATTTCGGTGTGGCGTCCTGACAATTTGGCTCGACGGCGGAGTGTTGATGTTGGTGAAATCGATATGTATACCCCTGGTTTTGATGCCTCGACTGCCGAGCTTGGGCTGCGACTGTCGGGTTGTGGTGTCAATGACGACCTAGTTTGGATGGAAACCTAGCTGAGGAAGAAAGTAGTGTGGAAGATCGCCGGCGTTGTAGGAGGAACCTGGCTGAGGATGGCAGTTGAGATGAGCGGCGGCGCTAGACTAGGTACCGAGGCTGATTTCAGGTTGTTAAAAGGTTGGGTGCCCAGAGCATTTGGGCAGCCCAATTTCTATAGAAGGTCAACGAGTGTATCTTATGCCTGGGATATATTATCACATTTGGGCTCTCCTGTAATGCACCTGGCTACAATGATTGTGAGATTGTTGGAGAGAAACGTTGGGCTAGGTCTTATCATTTAGCCCTTCGGCCTTAAGCCCGTCCAGCCCATAGGGCCGAAGCCCTACTCCACCCTTGCATAAGGGCGGGCCGGCCCTACCCTTTCTCAAATAGGATAGGGCAAGGGTCATGCAAATGAAGCCCGACCCTACCCTACGGCTCGATCCGTTTGAGCCGGTTAGTGCCAACCTTGGCCCGACCCTTTAAGCCCGCCAATTAAGCCCTAATAATTTTATATTTTTAAAATATGTTTCTTTTTAGTCTATAACATACAACTTAACTCTTTTTTGTAATTGGTTTTTCTAAGCTTTATGTTCTTTCATTTTTGTTTCCTTTGTTAAACAACAATTAATTTTGGGAGATTTAGAGAGATAGTTAATTGAATATAACCATCTTAACTAATATTTATAAATGTTTCCAATATATATATTTATATTAAATATTATCAACAAAAAATAATGAGTCATAAGTTGGTCGATTAAAAAATAAAACTCTCTCTCTCGAAGAAACCCTAGAAAGGTCGGCGGCGGCTTCAACTAAGAAAAGTGCTCTTGTCCGGCGGCAGCTATGGCATTAGGGCGGGCACTTTAGCCTCATCTATGACGCGTGATCTGCTGCTGGACGGGACTCAATGCTAGCGTTCTGGAGGCTCTAGTATAGGTGTGTGCTCGAAAGTTTTGTAGGTGGTTTTTTGGCTCAGGATCGATGGAAATCTCAGGGATGCGTGCGGTGCAGTCTGGTGGGTCTCGTGTGCAGATTGACAGTGTTGCAGATTGAGGCGCTGGGTCGGGGCAGTTTCAACTTCGTGGAGGCGTTGGATCGTGGAGTGTTGGGTCATGGCCGTTTCGATTTCGGTGGCGGAATTGTGGAGCGATGGGTCATGGCAAGGTCCGTGGCTGTGTTCGCGTCGTGACGGTGAGTATCTTGCCTGAGCGGGCGTGGGTATGGTGGCGGCTGAGGGCTGCTGGGCTTGCTGCACGGGTTTGGAGATGGAAGTTGGTCTAGGCCAATCTCGGCCTGTTGGGCTTTTGGTGGGCCTATTTTTGGAGCCTCTTGGGACAATATTTTGATGGGTTAGGGTTTTGCTCTCAGCCCATCCCTATGTTTTTTTTAGTTTGTCTTTTACAATAAGGTTCTGTTTTCAGGGACAGTCTAGGCACTATTGTGTTTCTAGTTTTTGCATTTGGTTTGGTCTTGTCGACCTAATTCTCAGTGGATCTAGATGTACACTAATTGAGGTCTCTAGGCAACTAGGTTTATTGGTTACGAGTTAGGTTGGGTGGGCCGGATCCTACTAGCGCCTCTGACGTAGTACCAAAGGGGGATTCCCGCTATATCTATGTATTGATTGTACAATGAGTGGGTCTATTTTCTATGTACCATTGTGGGTACTACCACTATCTTCTTGCCTGTCCAAATAGCAGCAGAAGGGTATGTAACGGCCTATTCTGGCTTTTGATGAATATATATTCGCCCCATGGGCTCGATTTTCAAAAATAAAAAATAATGAGTCTTGTATTACCTATATAACCATTGAGCCACATTTTGAGATAAAAAATAAAAATAATATCTTTCTTTTTGTTAAACAAATTAAGGCCCATTTTGGCCCTATTTGACCCTATTCGGAAGGCCACCCCGATCTGGCCCTTTCGGCCCTAGTGGCTCGAGCCTTTCAGCAGGGTAAGGGTTAGCATATTTAAGCCCCAGCCTGACCCTACCAGCCCTAATTTTTGTTGACTTTGACTAGGCCTGGCCTGGCCCGACCCTAAGCCCTAACCCATGATGACCCCTGGGCAACCAAAGAGGAAGAGCGGTCGTATTGTGGGTAATTTGAATGAGTTGCCTTATGGTACGACAGGGACGAGCAAGACTACGAAAAGTGATACTGACTTGGGCTCGAAAACTATAATCAAGAGCTGAGAGACAAACCTGATGCCGAGGTTGTTGGCTACTGTAGAGGTTGAAGATGGTGCTGGTTCCAACCCTAAAGGGGAGGGACTAGTGCCTCTTTAAGTTCTCTAAGCTTTTAGACATTCTGGACTCAAGCCTTTTGAAGTAGGGGTAATTTCTATAGGCTTTTCTAAGATGTTTCTAGTTGATATTTGTACCACAATTGCTTGATTGACAGATTAAACTAGATGAATATTTCTTCCTTAGAGAGCGAGACTACTCTTGCTTAGTTTAGGCTTGCTGTTCAGCGAGCGTCCCTTTAGAATTTAATGAGTTTAGAGTGGCTTAGATAGGTTATCTAGTTTGTCGTGGGTTTTCTTATGTAAATTCTGTTAGACTCTGGCCTGTTTTCATGGCTTTGATATCTAATAACATCAAATCCTATTAAAAAAAAAACCTAAGTAATGTACTTTCCTTATTTTATTATATTTTGGCCAGATATTGGATTGATGATATCCTCCACTCCCATATCCATATTAGTGGCTTCAGAAACAGATATGTTGGTGGATATTTTCATTCATGATCTACAAAGTGCTCTATGATACGCTCGAAGCACATATAATTTAACCCTATAAAATGTCATCGTTAGTATATAGTAAATAGGGATCGTTCTATTCCGGGGATTGAGGGTACACCTGTCATTGTAAAACAATTAAATAATTAAAATAAAAACAAAGTATAATTTTTACATATATATATATATATATATATATATTATTTACGAATTAAGGGGGGTTTTAGGTTTAGGTTTTCGAAAAATAAAAGAAACAAATAAAACTAAGTAAATACAAAAACACAAATACAAGAAGGAAACGTAAGAAACAAAGATCAAAACCAAGTTCATAATCAAATTCGACTCAACCCTACAATTGTTCTTCCAAGTCATGAGAAAGAAGTTGATCATGTGAAACATTTGAAGCAAACTATTTCCCATATTTTGCTTCCCTTAGTTAATTAATCTAAATGAAAGCACCTAGTTTAATCCTATCAAACATGCAATCAAAGTCTAGAAAGCTAGCAAATCATATCATGTTCAACGCAATAAACATAGAGGAAGGCTATCAACTTAAGTGCACAACTTAGTATGAATAAGTTCATCTAATTGCAATCATTTTCAATTAAATTCGACCTTTGTCCAAAGCCTTTACTACTTTTGATTCAAGTTCACAAAACTATTAGGTGAATCGTTTACTTAAATCTAGCACCAATTATATGCAAACCCTAGATGTTTCGAACCATATAAGATAAACACATAAAAGATATCAATCAAGCAAATTTAATTGAACAAACTCACAAAAGCAACTTTGGAATCACAACATAAGAATCAAAAATCTCATTCAATCATAAAAATTTCAGAATTAAACTTTGTTCAAACATCAATGTCAACTAGAACAATTCCAACGAAATCAAACAAGGTTACAAAGAAAGAGGTTGAATTACACCGTGAGATGGAGATGGGGATGGAGGACGAAACGTTTGGATTCTTGAATCTCAAAATCAAGCTTCAAGGTGGAGAATGGATGATGATGCTCATGGCTCCTCATTCTTCTTCTTCCTTGCTTGAAACATTGAATGCACTAGAGGATGGAGAGAGCTTTCGCGTATAGAGTAATTTTCTGAATTGTAAGGTGTGTAAAACATCAAGAATGAGGGAGTATATATAGGGGATGCCTCGGTCTCCAAGTCTTCACAAATCTTCTATTATTTTCCCAAAGAATTATTTAATAATTCTGCATAGGTTCGACCAATCACATAGCGCCATGTAAGCCCTGGTGCGTCATCCAACCAATCAAAAGCCTTCAAAATAAGTCCCAAATATATTATTACCGAATATCCATGAATTAATTCTGATTTTCTTCTTTATTTTCAGCCAAAATTCCTTTAGGAATTGTAGGAACACGCTATATCTATGTATTGATTGTACAATGAGTGGGTCTATTTTCTATGTACCATTGTGGGTACTACCACTATCTTCTTGCCTGTCCAAATAGCAGCAGAAGGGTATGTAACGGCCTATTCTGGCTTTTGATGAATATATATTCGCCCCATGGGCTCGATTTTCAAAAATAAAAAATAATGAGTCTTGTATTACCTATATAACCATTGAGCCACATTTTGAGATAAAAAATAAAAATAATATCTTTCTTTTTGTTAAACAAATTAAGGCCCATTTTGGCCCTATTTGACCCTATTCGGAAGGCCACCCCGATCTGGCCCTTTCGGCCCTAGTGGCTCGAGCCTTTCAGCAGGGTAAGGGTTAGCATATTTAAGCCCCAGCCTGACCCTACCAGCCCTAATTTTTGTTGACTTTGACTAGGCCTGGCCTGGCCCGACCCTAAGCCCTAACCCATGATGACCCCTGGGCAACCAAAGAGGAAGAGCGGTCGTATTGTGGGTAATTTGAATGAGTTGCCTTATGGTACGACAGGGACGAGCAAGACTACGAAAAGTGATACTGACTTGGGCTCGAAAACTATAATCAAGAGCTGAGAGACAAACCTGATGCCGAGGTTGTTGGCTACTGTAGAGGTTGAAGATGGTGCTGGTTCCAACCCTAAAGGGGAGGGACTAGTGCCTCTTTAAGTTCTCTAAGCTTTTAGACATTCTGGACTCAAGCCTTTTGAAGTAGGGGTAATTTCTATAGGCTTTTCTAAGATGTTTCTAGTTGATATTTGTACCACAATTGCTTGATTGACAGATTAAACTAGATGAATATTTCTTCCTTAGAGAGCGAGACTACTCTTGCTTAGTTTAGGCTTGCTGTTCAGCGAGCGTCCCTTTAGAATTTAATGAGTTTAGAGTGGCTTAGATAGGTTATCTAGTTTGTCGTGGGTTTTCTTATGTAAATTCTGTTAGACTCTGGCCTGTTTTCATGGCTTTGATATCTAATAACATCAAATCCTATTAAAAAAAAAACCTAAGTAATGTACTTTCCTTATTTTATTATATTTTGGCCAGATATTGGATTGATGATATCCTCCACTCCCATATCCATATTAGTGGCTTCAGAAACAGATATGTTGGTGGATATTTTCATTCATGATCTACAAAGTGCTCTCTAGAAACTAAGATTGATCGACCAAGCAGAAAACAAAATGGAAAATTTAAGGAAAAGAAAAATGCCAAAAAGAAAAAAAGAAGAAGAATATTTTCATTCATGATCTACCAAGTGCTCTCTAGAAACTAAGATTGATCCACCAAGCAGAAAATAAAATGGAAAGTTTAAGAAAAAGAATTATGTCAAAAATACCTTGTAGCACTCCATGTCAGCTGTAACATTTGATAAGATAGTAGGGACAATAAAATTTCCATGCTCATAACCTAGGACCTGCTTGTTATGCATGAAGGAGAATAAAAGCAAATCAATCTATATCTGAAAACCGAGTCAGTTGCATATATATGTTTATATACATTAAGAGGAAAATTATTAAATGTACAGAAAAGTACCACTATATCCCTCCCATCAAACAACAGGCACCACTTTCAACACTAGATTGGATCAGATTGCATCTGAGTGAATCCCGTAACATGTCATTAATAAAATCTCAAAAGCGACTGATATTTTTAAGGACCTGATACCACCGCTTTAACAACATGTGCTATTTTGGGCAACTGTTATGTAAATAATGGATAATTTATAGAAAGACAACTTTCAATATCACTATTGTCTCTTGAAAAATAAAAATCATAATCTTGTAGTGAAATTGGTCTTCAGGAAAAAAAAAGAAAAAAAAAGCGGAACTTTCATGCACGTACTTGCTTGCTAATCACAGGACCAAGGGCAGCGGCAGGTTCCATTCCTGAACTTACTTTCGGTGATTTTCCATACTCCACAAGTTTATTCTCTCTGGAAAAGAGTAATAGTTTAAATCTAATTTCAGTTATTCATTTTGTTTTTCAAGACAGCTTGAAATAACATCAATCTTTAAGGGGGAGAAGACTATGAGGATACCAATAAAAAATACAGATGAACATAGTAAAGTAGGTAGAAAATTCATTTTCTCTAATGTACATAGCAAAGAATTGGATCTTGATAATGTTAGTCTTCTTAAACATGTGGTTTGATTTTTCGTTTTTCCAGAAATATAAAGGTATCTTTCATACAAGAACTGTGGAAATGGTTAGTAAATATACTTTAATAAACCTATATTTTACCAAATGGGAAAATGGTGGAACTTGAAATGTACAGGAACATTGAACAAGGGAGGTGGTTTTGCTTGACAAGTGAAAGGAGCTAGACAAGACAAGAGGCATATAGATTATCTAAAGATTGAGTACGAGTATGAAATCTTTATAAATCTTTTATTTATTTATTATTATTATTATTATTTTTTTATGGTAATAGGTCAGCTCTTTCATTATAATTTAACAAGTAGCACAAAAACGAAACACCCCTATGGGGTCGACAGAAAGAATCGTTCCTTAGAATCTCATGAAACCCTATTCTAGACGAATAAAATCCCAAAAAATCCCGAGTACACCCACCTTTTGGTAAATTCACGCACCTTTATCCTAACAAAAACCTAGTAACCTCGAAGCTTACATAAAATGGTTCCAACTAAAGCACTAGTTTTTGCGACCCAAACAAAAATTAAACAATTAATACTGTGGGTCATAGAGACCCATTCCATTCTAACCCACAACAAAGGTGGATTCCCACTCCCTAATCCAATGAGCCCAAGAAAAAAGCCCACAAAGCAGTCCAAGGCCCAAGTGGCCCAGTCCGTCGACAATTTGAGTGGAGAAGTGGAGACAACGGCGTTGCCGCCGCACCAACCACCACCTCCACGTCCATCTCCCCCTTCCATGCTGCCATTTCTGACTCCGTCATCAATAGCCACATCGCCCCAGTCATCACTACCAGACGTCGAATCCAAACCAAGGCACGCACCCCCTATAGCAACGCCGACATCACGAGCCGCACCACCAGTCTGCCAGAAACCAGCCCTGGCCTTGCCTCCATGCTCCCCATCGTTATCACGACTCCATCACTCAGATCGAGAAACCTGAACAACCAGTGCAGCCAACCTCGCTATCGCCCAACACGATAACAAGAAGGGGACTCCAGTGCAATGACTGCTACTTCCAACCCATCACTCCGGGTTCCCTACCACCGTCAGAAGTCTGACGACCCCAATCCACAACCCAGGTGCACCGATCCAATTCAGACCCTACCAGATCTACGCCGTTAGATCTCGGGCTTAGATCAGCCATCCAAACATCAAACCTACCATCCCAAACAGCAAACCCAAGGAACCCACACCAAGGCGACGGCGATCCAAGATCCAGACCGGTGTTAAATAGTCGACTGCGATTCAAGATCCAGCCTCACTGATCCGCCTTAAACCAATATAGCTCCACTCCCTTGGAGCTCGGCTTCAGATCAGCCATGGCCCAAGCAGCACCCCCAGACATCCCCATCCAAGGCGAAACCCCTAGTGCCAGATCGAAGACAGCAAGAAGAAATAGAGAGTTAGCCACAAGGCTAGTAATGGCCATGACCAAAGAGGTCTGGAAGGTTTGAGAATTTTGTCAATGGAGGAGCAACGATAACCCTAGCAGAGCGCTAGGTCATTTTAGCGAGCGTTCTATAAATCTTTATAAATCTTGATTCTACAAGAAGAGTATAACAACGTTCTTTTAGTCAAAAAGTAAAATAAAGAGGTAATGGTAACCAATTTCAATTAGGACTTCTTCGGAAAATAGAGTAATGTATCCACATTTGTTTTTAGTTTTCACAAGACCCACATTTCTTTTTTGGGCAGAACCCTTTAACTAAGTAGAACATTGTGAGAGCAGCAAGTGGAAATGGCTAACTATCTTTTAGTGTCATCATCTTCTAATGCATATGAACAACAAGCGATTTAAAGGCCAACAGAACCCTTCCTGTAGTTATGCTTTGTATGTAAGTTTACTAGCTTTTAAGTTTAACCTTCAAAAGAAAAAAAAAAAAGGACTAATGTAGAAGGCCTAACCCTCAAAATAAAACAAATTTGAAAGAGTGAAAATAAAAAATACAAAACAAAAAACAAAAGAAAGCGCCATACCATGACTTTGAACCTCCAACGAAAACAACTGTGTTCAGTGCCATGCACCTCTGTCCTGCAGCACAAAAACCAACGACAACTAAAGCATTCAAAGTAGCATCAGGCATGACAATCGCATGATTGTTTGCTGATAGGAGCATAAAATGCGACGTTTATAATGTTTAAACCCTATATTTTGCTAAGTTATTTCCTTTAACTTGATCAATTTAACTTAGTATTTTTACTGGTAAAATGGAGTCTCAAAGTCTAAAAATGACTAAGGAAAGCACAAAGGTCGTGAAAATGGAGGAAAATGAAGAAATGGAAGTTCTCCCTCTCCTAGTTTGACAAGGAAAAGGAATCCCAGTTAGAGTAGGAGTCTGAAGCTGACTTGGACTAGGAGTTCTACTTGACCAAAGAAACCCAATAATACTCAGATAAGGAATCCTAGTGTGACAAGGAGTCCCTATTGTATAACGATTACTCAAGAAGGTTCTGGAAGAGTGTGGAAGCATCTCGGAAAAGAAGTTTGTATTCAACTAGGAAACCTGATTGCATACTGATTTCTACTTGCACTAGGAGACCTATGGAAGCTAGGAGATGACATGGAAGACTCAAGAAGTGTCTAGAGCATCCCACGAAGGTCACATGCCGAGCATACAATGAAGAATGCATAAAGGATTCGATTTTGAAAGAAAAATGGAGTTGGAATCCGAAATGGAAAAGGATTTGAAATTTTCGTGAACTTTATGAAGCTTCTACATGGTTCTTGACATCAAGACTTCTACAAAGGAAAAGAGGACATGGATTAGGATGTGTGATGCTACTTTGATGATGTGGAATTATTTTATTGGTCACGGGAAGTGTCAACCAATCAAAAAATTAAAAGGAAATCCCAAATCAACACGAACTTGGAGAATCAAGTAAGAACGAATTGGAAGCGGCTTTGAGATGTCTCCCTATATATACTTAATGTATTTGACATCTCACGGTTATAATTTTTCTCCTGAATTTCGGTTTCTCACTTGTTCTCTCTAGTTTTCAGTTTTTCACAATCTTCAAGGAGCTTTGCCGTGACCTTCCATCTTCCTAGCCATGATCAACACTTGTGCACCACCTTGGAGCTGCTTTGGATCTTTGGGACGTGATCAAGGGTTGTTCGAATCACATTTTCCATGTATTCTCATGGTTTTGTCTTTCTTGTAGTTAGAATTTCTGCTTTGGAACTTCTGTTGTGTAAACCGAAACTTTGAGTTGATAATCTGATTTTTGGATAGAATTTTGATGTTCTTTTCAATGTTTAATTTGTTTGTTAGTTTCCGAATTCATGGAATAATAATCTGATTTTGTGATTAACACATGTTGACTATTCTCTTGGTTGCAAACATAGGAATACTTGCATGTAATTGGCTAGTAATTAGGTTTTATGCTTTGTAAACCCTAATTCAATTAAGTAGTAAAGGCTTGCTTTGAGTCGCAATAAGGTTATGCATGTAATGAATTGACTTGTTTTGAGTGCTTGGATTTGCATGTTTATCAATTCTTTCTTGAACTTAATGATTTGAAAACGGATTTTCAACGCAGTTGCTTTGATTGTGTGATGTCTAGTTTTCAAAATATATTGTCTTGGTGCTTTTTCTTCTTTTCCCACCTATGTATATAAAATGTTTTCTTTCTTTAATATTTTCAGAAATTTACGAATTTGATCTTCAAAACCTTGACGCTTTCTTGTTCTTGTACATGTGTAAATTGATCTAGCATTTTTAGTATGCATGTAAACAGTAAATAACAAGTTAATAATCCTAAAATAATGTAAATAAAATGTAAATAATTTTAAAAGAATTTATCTTGGCCGAAAATTAACTTTGGTGTTTTGTAGGAATTGTTTTTGTGGTTTTTAGGGATTTGTTACGTGTTTTTTAGGGATTTTTGTTGGTGGTTTTTAGGGATTTTGTTTCCTACTTGTTTTAGGTTTCCTAATTAGTGTAGAAGTAGTAATCTTTGTTGTATATGGATTCCTAATGTGACTATGACTTGTAAAATGTATATAAGTAGGAGTAGGATTTCTGAAACCCATTCTAACCTATATTTCTCTCTCTATTTCGAATTGTGTGTATATAGATGTGATTTTCATTTCATTCATGTTGTTCTCTTTTATTTTCGTGTGAAATTGTATGTTCTCTTCTCTATTCTTTGTTGTTTCTTGGTTGTTTGGAATTATGTGCATATGTAAACTTGTAAATTTCGTGTGAAATGTATTCTTTGCTACCTTGATTTCGTTTATTGCATGTTGTACACTCAATCTCCGGTTTGAACGATCCTTGCTTATTCTATACTAACAATATTTCTTTTCAGGTTTTAAATTGGTACTCGTTCTGAATGTATCGTTTGCCCCCATATTGGATTGGAAAAATTAGCTTATCAGGTACCTATTGATGCGGCTGAAATAGCCTCACAATTTAACCCTGCAAAATGTAGTTGTCAGTATAGGATAAGCAGGGATCGTTTAGTCCGGGGATTGTTGGGTACACCTACACAAAAAGGTCAATTAACAAATAAAAGAATAAAATGGGGGGTTTTTGAAATTTGGTTCCTAATCTACTTAAAATAAAAACAAAACAAATAAAACTATATACAATGATCGACTTCCCTAACCTAGACCAATACCACTCGGAAATTACTAAGTGTAAAAACAGAAAATTCATTTCAACATGCCACAAAAATGTGCCCATCTTAAATGCCTAGATAAGAGCTCAAATGAAAAGCCTCAGCGGATTCCTTACCAAGCCTAATACTACTAATTTTCGAAAACACTTAGCGTAATTCTCTTAACTATTAGTATTATCTAACCCTCGAATCAACTCACATGTGCAAATTAACCATTACACATAGAATTTAACACGTAATTTCCAGAGTCATTTAATCATTAAGGCATGATTTTTACCACTCGTTAGAACTAATTACTACTTGTTTAACTCAGCGTCTTAACAAATAACAATTACTCTTGGAAAATTAAGCAAACACACAAGAACACTCAGTGTGATTCTAGCATGCAAACTTATGAACCTAACTCTGAAAATTACCTAAACACGTAAAAGGGCACAAGATTGTAACATGTATCATAAAAGAATTCTCGAAATTAACTCAATAATAAACTGAAAATCTCAAAAATATTAATAAAAATATTCTGAAAATTCCGTGTCTCCAATTACACATCTCGCAAATTGAAACACACAAAACCGAAACAAAAATTATAAGTAGAGTCATAGTTACACTTTGAAGCTTTCCTCAGCGGTTTAGCAACACGGTGATGAACTCGTCTCTGCTATGGTGGTGAAGTGATCTTGGCTGGGAAGTGATCTTGGCTGGGAAGTGATCTTGGCTGGGAAGTGATCTTGGCTGGGAAGTGATCTTGGCTGGGAAGTGATCTTGGCTGGGAAGTGATCTTGGCTGGGAAGTGATCTTGGCTGGGAAGTGATCTTGGCTGGGAAGTGATCTTGGCTGGGAAGTGATCTTGGCTGGGAAGTGATCTTGGCTGGGAAGTGATCTTGGCTGGGAAGTGATCTTGGCTGGGAAGTGATCTTGGCTGGGAAGTGATCTTGGCTGGGAAGTGATCTTGGCTGGGAAGTGATCTTGGCTGGGAAGTAGTGATAGACAATGAATTATCTTGGCTGGGAAGTGATGCAAATTCAGTTCTGGACGTTGCCTATTTATAGGGGAGCATTGGCTGGCTTTTGTCGATCATACCCTTCATCATTGGACGGATGAGATTGCACTGTATTTCCTTTAATTTTCCAGCTGAAACATCGATCTTTCTCCTTTAAGGCCTTAACTCCTCTCATAATGGGGCAATTCCTTTAATTTCCAAGTTGAAACATCTTTCTCCTTTATTCTCCAACTGAAAACGTCTTTCACTTTATTTCCCTTCTTCATTGCTTGGTCAACCTGGATTTAATAAAGGGCACAAAATTAAATTCTTAGAGAAAATAAAAGAAATTAAAACAATTTAATTTCAGAAAAATACACCCATAAATTCTCTGTTAAGGCCCACAGATTAGCATGACGGTGAGGAATCCTGATCCAGCTAGGATTCTTCATGAATTTTGCGTTTTCTGCCTATTTCACGCCAAACACTCTACAAGACTCTTAAAATGACTCGATGACTCAAAACACGAAATTTAAGGAAGAAACAAGGCTAAAATGGAGCACATACTCATTAATATCATCGCACATTGTGCTCCTATCACCTATCAGTTCACCTTCAACAGTTGCAAAACTGTGAAGGCCACTACTTTGCTCTTAAGAAACAAAGCCGACTAACCTGAACACGTTTCCCTTTAGCCGACGCTCTTGAATATATGTGCATGCTAGCCTTTTGATGTAAAGAATATTGTGTAAGGGTACAACTAGGAAAACGAATTTAGCATGACAGGAAAAAATTGTGAAAAAGAAAAACTCTGAAGATCACATGTGTTTGTCCCAGAACCATATTTAATCTATAAATGGCTAAAGCAGCTATTCTGCCAAAAATAGTTATAGACTCACCAATCTCAAAGAATATTTACAACAAATGTAAAGGAGGAACTTGAATGCCACATTAAAAACTTATACTCTAACTCAAGGAATATCTTCAAAGAGACAATTCAAATTCAAAAATATGTAATATTTGAAACTCAAGCTAGCTTTCATTCTCAACAGTTGCACGAGTACGATTCCCAACTGTACTAGGAAAAATCTCATTAGAAATCAAATAAAACTTAACGACGTGTCCCACACGCTAAAATATTCTCGATAACACAATTTATAATAGAAATTCATACGCGAGATTAAATTTTATATCATATATTCAAATAGTAATAATTTCTCGGAGATAAATCATTGGAAAGCTTAATGTCAAAATGAACAGTAAAGCAAGGCCTTTCCCGATAATCAATATCGAAATAAATCATAATTAAAACTCCGAAATCCAAAAATATACTCAAATGCTAAAATAAAACAGTTTCTTTAGAAAATATTGGATGCATAATTCCTTCATGAAAGTTGTAGATCTCATTGATACGATCTCGTGCATGTATGGAACGCAAAAATCAGAGTTTGTATGAATTAATTATGAATTTTAGAAGAAAGGGAATTTTCGAAACGAACGTTATTTAGGGGGTAGTGAAAATTGACTTTTTATACATACAAAATTTGGAAAAAATTCCTTCATGAAAGTTGTAGATCTCATTGATACGATCTCGTGCATGTATGGAACGCAAAAATCAGAGTTTGTATGAATTAATTATGAATTTTAGAAGAAAGGGAATTTTCGAAACGAACGTTATTTAGGGGGTAGTGAAAATTGACTTTTTATACATACAAAATTTGGAAAAAATTCCTTCATGAAAGTTGTAGATCTCATTGATACGATCTCGTGCATGTATGGAACGCAAAAATCAGAGTTTGTATGAATTAATTATGAATTTTAGAAGAAAGGGAATTTTCGAAACGAACGTTATTTAGGGGGTAGTGAAAATTGACTTTTTATACATACAAAATTTGGAAAAAATTCCTTCATGAAAGTTGTAGATCTCATTGATACGATCTCGTGCATGTATGGAACGCAAAAATCAGAGTTTGTATGAATTAATTATGAATTTTAGAAGAAAGGGAATTTTCGAAACGAACGTTATTTAGGGGGTAGTGAAAATTGACTTTTTATACATACAAAATTTGGAAAAACTTTCCTCATAAAAGTTGTAGAGCTCATTGATACGATCTCGTACATATATGGAACGTAAATATCGGAGTTCTTATGAATTAATTATGAATTTTAGAACAAAGGGGGGGGGAGAGGAGAGAAAAATAAAAAATAAAAAGAGGAAGGGAGGGGCAAAATAGTCATTTTGGACCAAATTGTTTGAGATTTGAATGTTTGAGGAGTAACTTGTTGAAATTAGGATAGCAGGGACTGAACTGTCGACGCCCTAAAAGTACAGGGAGTGACCAGTAATTTCCCCATATATTTATTTAAAACAAAAGTCCACTCACAGTACAACTTAGACGGTCACGCGTAAGGATTCTTTCATCGAGCAATAACTCGGTACGTTGTCCTGTACACAACAGTACATCGTAAATAAATAAACGGAAGTCCCGAACTAAAATTATGATGAACAAACCGAAAACTCAAAATCTTCGACCCTCCAAACCTAAAAGTTCCCAAAAATCCTCAGAAACAAACCAAAATTCACCACCACCATCGTTTCATCAATTCTAGCATTTTAGAACAGAAGCGAAGGAAATCCAACCGTCGAATTTCGATAATTCAACACCCAAAATTCCAAATTCCATAAATGTCTGATCGATAACAAAACTTCTCCAAAATCTACCAAAATCATATTTATAAGTTCGTAATAAGCTCAACCCAACAGACCAAAGCAGGACGCCAGGAACGGCGGGACTCGCCCCCAGCGCGCCACAAGCGGCTGTGCCTAGGCCCCGCGAGCCGCCGACTCTGACCCCTAATTGGGTCACCATATCTACATTAATTTTCCTTACAACATCCTCGATAACTTTCTCAACTACAACATTGATCAATTTCAAGTGTACAAGTCAGAATTTACCTCGAAAACCCGAAATCCCTAGATTTCTTTCTGATCTTCGATTCTTCCATCTCCAAGTGAATTGGAGCTCGTAGCTGGGTGGGTTCGAACGACGAAGAAGACAGCTTCAAGATGTGGGTGGGGGCGCGGCCTGAGGTAGCCCGAATCTGCCGACTAAACCAAGTTAGCAGTATGGCGATCAAACTGAGGTTTTTGCTTCAAATCTCCTTCTCCGGTGCAAATCGGAGCCTATCGTGGTTGAAGACCTGGTCGTCGTAGAGAGGAGCACCAGACCTGACTAGTTTGGCTGTTTGGAGTGACCAAATGGCTACGGAACCCGCCGGGTTGTAAAATTGGGTCGGTTGGGAATCGAGTCTGGTAGAAAGAGAGAGTTGAGTTTCTCGGCCAAAATGGAAACTTCCCCAAAATGGAAAGTTTCTAAATGAAATTTTCTATTTATAGAAACTTCCTAAAATAGTAACTTTCATGTTTTTGATCATAACTTAATCATACGAACTCTGATTTGAGTGTGCCATGTGTCCACGAACTTGGTTTAACGTCCTCTACAACTTCCATGAAGAAAATTTTCTCAAATAACAAACTATACAAAAAGTCAAGTTTTGAAGCCCCTAAAAGTAGTGAAACGAGTCAAAAGTGAATCGAAATATTGTTTACCATCCCAATGACCTGTAAATAGGTAAATTAAGGTACGGGACGTAACAAAAAAATGTATTTGTACTTACGTAGTTCAGAAGTAGGCAACCGGAAAGAGTCGTCGGCTTCTCTTTTCTCTACTTCTGAAGTCCATCTAGTAGAAAATCTATCATCACCTTATGCCCAATTGAACTGGTTGATGTTGTCGATGTCTTTGCAAATATTGATCAAGTCCCAAGTTATAGTTGTTGCTGTTCTGCTGAAGAAGATTGTATCAAACAAGTAATGATGATGAGGTCAGCGATTGTGTTGGGATCTTGTTGTTCAATCAGTCTCCAAAACGCACTTAAAATGCATTTCTGTTGCTTGCAGTCAATCTTTGCTATGTTTTCTTCTTTTTTCTGCATTTCGTCTTTTTCTTTTTTCTTCTTCCTTCCGTCTTTTTTTGTCTTCTCCTCTTTGATCTATGGCGATTGAGGTTTTGTCCTCTTCTTCTTCTTCTTCTTCTTCTTCTGTTTTTCATCGTCCTCCTCATCAGAATCTTCTGTTGCTTTTCTCTTCATACTTCTAGTCTTTACGTAGAACCAAGGTTCGAAAAAACGCTAAGCGGTAGTCGGGCGGTGACCCGACGACTAGCGCCTAGAGGCCTAGGCGGGAGTCTAGGCGGGGACTAGGCGGATTTTATTTGTTAATTATTTTATGATATAAAATTAGTTAATAATAATTTTAAAGTTCTATAATTAATTAAAAATAACCAAAATAGGTAAAAACTTATGGTACATGAACTTATGTGCCTGCTAATAGAAGAAGCACGTGTTGTTGACGTGGTCAAATGAATATGATGAACAGTTTCCTACTATTTTAGATATCTAAGAGGCCGAGACCAATTTCCAAGAAAAGAAAAAGGCCAAGAGCTTATCTATCTCGTCGTTGTCCTTATTGCTCTGAAACACACAGTGAGATAGAGGAGAAACAAATCAAATGGTGAAAACGACGACCCAGATAACCTACACCGCCATCATCACCATAGACCCATTCATCCTTTACAAACACAACCAATGAAGAGAGTTTAGTCGGAATCGAGGAGTGATGTGCCGCCAGGAGAGAGTGATCTATCGCCGTACCCGAGTTGTCAAGCTGTCGATTGTGAATGCAAGATCAAGAGACTCTGAGAGAGAGAGAGAGAGAGAGATGGCGATATGTTCTGCGTCAAAATCTTCCTTCTGGGTTTCGATGTCGAGATTGGGTTTTTGGTTTTGACGAGAAAAAGAAAATATATCAATGCACCGCCCAGCGCCAAACGCCCATTTCAAGCCTCCTAAACAGTCTAGGCGCCCGCCTAGGCTCCTGCCGAATCTCCGAACGCCTATCTCAATCGCCTAGCCCATAATCGGGGTGGTGTGGGTGCACCCAGCTCCTAGGCGCCGCTTAGGAGGCCTGGGCGGCCGCATTTTAGAACACTGCGTAGAACCTGCTTTGTTGTTTCGTCCCTGTCTTCATCTTTTGTTTCTTCATCTGCTATATTGTTTTCTGTTTCTTCCTTTGCCTTATTTCTATCATCCTCTGTTTTAATGTTTATTGAACTGAAGCTGAAGTCTCTTGATCTGAAGACTCTTCACTTTGTGTTTGTCTGTTGGATTCTTCAGAACTTGAGCTGACAACTGTTATTCTTGGCCTCGCCATTTTGCGCATAAACAAAAATAAAATAAAATCATTATTGCATATCCATAACTGAATAAACTTTTATTGGTCTCCAATAAATCTCCTTAAACTTTTGAAAATGGTAATTTCATTGATCACTGACCCCCCAATAAACTCTTATATGGAGGCAATAAACTGTCATTGTCGCCCAATAACCCCAAATTTTTTTTTATTGGGGGGTAATAAATTGTTATTGCCCCCAAATAAACACCCAAAAAATCTTCATTTTCAATCATTCACATGCTATAGTTGCTTAATAAACACCACACAACATATATATATCAATCAGTAACAAATATGAACATATAAACCCCAGATTTTCAAAATCAAACTTTCTTTGGTTACTGACCCCTAATAAACCTTTATAGGGGGGCATTAAACTATTATTACCCCCCAATAAACATCCTTAGACTTTCAAAATCAAGCTTTCTATTGTTGTTGACACCAAAACAACCTTTATTAGGGGGCAATAGATGTTTATTGACTTGCAATAAGCTCACAATAAATCTCCATTTTCAATCATTTTTGCAGTTTTTTGTTGTCCAATAAACACAAAACAACATATACATCAACAATAAACCTAAGATTTGACAGATTTTCACACATGCAAATCCAATCTTCTCATCTACAAACTCGATTAACCAAATTTAGGATATCAACAATATAACGTCCCGAACATGAATTTACCGATTTACTAGTCATTTGGACGGTAAATGACCTTTACTTTCACTTTTACTGTCGTTTCGGTACTTTTAGGGGGCCCTAAAAGATAACATTTGGTTCGGGTCAAAATTTGAGAAAATTTTCTTCATGAAAGTCGTAGAGGATGTTAAACCGAACGCGTGCATATGTGACACATAAAAATCGGAGCTTATATGCAAAAGTTATAAGCGAAAAACGGAAGTTACTGTTAATAGTAATTTAGTATATATTTGAAATTTTTACTGTGGGAGCCCGATTCTCTCTCTCTCTCTCTTCGGCTCACCTCTGCAACTCCGTCATCCGACCACCTGGGGACGAGCCGCGGCCACCATTCACTTCCTCTCCCTTTCGTCAACTCGCCTATGGTAGTGGAACACTGTACCGTGGACGGAAAACGAGTATCCACAGGCTTAAAGTTTACTGTAGCAAAATGGGTCAACGTTGAGCTGTCCAGATTCCGGTCACCAAAACCGGCCAAAATTGGCCAATCAGAAGCAGCTTGAGACGTAGATCATCCTCCCCAAAGCTTTTACCGAGAATCAAAGCGTGGAGGAAGAAAAAAAAATTGGAAAATTTCACTATATTTCGGATTGCTTAATTGTTCAGCCACTTAGAGGCATTTTATGACTTTGCCATAGTTGAGAGAGTTGTTTAGAATGTTGAGACGATGTTGTACATGAAATTTGGTGGCCATCGGAGGTGGTGGCCGTGGCGCGTGAACCCCACGCGCTGCCACTGTAGGTGGCAGGTGGAGGCGTGTAGGGTTGTTTTCTGACTTCGATGTTTAGCCTATTAAATCCTATAATTACTACAGAGTATATATGTGAAGTTTGGTGAAGATTGGAGGAGTTTTGAATCGATTATAAATTTCTGAAATTTAGAATTTTAATTATCGATTTACGAGAATCTGACCATCGGATTTCTTTCGAATTTGCTTTAGAAATTGTAAATTGATGAATATAAATTATGGGTGAATTTTGGATGGATATCAAGGAGAATTGAAAGAGTTAAGATTAAAGGAGACGTTTAGGAATTCGATTTTAATTATCGTAAATTAAATTTCCACCCTATATTTATTCGTTTACGGATTATAATTGTACAAGGTGACGTATTGAATTACTACTTAGTGAAGGAGCCCTTATGCATGGTCGCCTAAATAGTATTGTGAGTGGACTTTTGTTTTAAATAATGATGCTTGCATTTATTTTGAAATTATTGATTTATTTAATTATCGTTTTATTTATCGAGCATGATATTTTGTCTTGGATTATAATTTGACATTGATTTTTCATGAGTTTCGGATATGAACTTATTATGCTCGGATTTGAATTTATGATTTATTTTTGAGAACATGAATTGATTTTCAGAGATTGATTATGATTTAGGAAATGGATTTTGTGATATATTTCTTGGATATCGAGATTTCGACGTTTTTATCTGATATATGATTATTATTTGAAATTATGATTTATGTGATTTTCATTGAATTATTTTTCAAGGTGATTTCCGAAATTACATATTATAATTTATTCGTTGATTTTGAGATTTTCTGGAATATTATCGGAAATGAGATTTCCTAAGGAAATTATAATTATTTATTATTTCTCGCCCATTCGTTTATGACTTCTAGACTATTTTGGCGTGCGGGGCCACGTCATTGGAAGATATCTTTTTCTCGTGAGATATTGGGGAAGCTTTATGGATTTATGGATTTACTGGTTTTCGATCGTTTTCCTCACCACACTCGGGTCGTTCGGATTGTGTCTCATCCTCACTTACTTTGTGTTTGTGAATGGCAGTTGAGGTGATTTATTCTCCTCCTCACGTGAGTGGTTGTTGAGGTTATTAGTTCTCCTCCTCACACAATCTATGTGTGAGTGGCAGTCGAAGGTAGGTAGAGCCTAAGGGGCTCTTTTACCCGTATGGTGATATTTCTTCCCCATAGCCTATTATTACTTGACTAGCGGGGCTAGTCCGATTTCTCTTAACTAGCGAGGCTGGTATGTTTTCACGAGATTTTGAATTTAAAGAAATACGTTTTATAAACGTTGCATGCATCGAGGTTTTATAAGTTTAAATACGTGGGGAAAGTATTCAAGTTTGCTTCTTTTAAATTATCTTGATTAATTATTTTTGTCCACTCACACTAACGTGTTTTCAATACTTTTTCCCTGGGCCCTTCGGTTTCAAATGCCCAGTTTGCAGGCGAAATTAGTTGAGGTCGGGCTTACACGGAGTTGAGGCATAGTTGTCACTGCTTCTGCATCGTAGGATCTATCGAACCTTCACCCTCTTTACTTTTACTTCTATTATACCTTTTGTTTTAGAATTGCTCTGATAACATGTGAGATTAATGTTATTAAGTTGAGATTTGTGTAATGTGAATTGGAAGATGTTGTGATTTTGGGAGCAGGGTGGCTCCAGGAGAATAAGGATGGATTGCTTAGAAGTGTAAATGTCTTTCTACAGGTTTTGGGTAGTCCATTTTTAGGGGAAGTTCTGCCAATTTTTTTGTATAATTTCTTCTAAGGTGGGCCCCGCAGGGCCACTTCGGATTTCATGGTGAAATCCGGGGCGGGTCCTGTCAAACAACTTAAAAATGCATATTCAATTTCACAGAATACTTCAAAAATCTTAAAAGTGAAATCAGAGATTGAATTTTAACCAACAAGTCATGGCTCACCTGCTAGAAATTAGTAGTTAGTTTATGAAAATATTAATATTTTAATTCTTTATTTATTTATGTTTTGACTTTTTCATCCCTAACAAATAGAAAAATATATAAAATTATTGTATTAGGAAAATTGAAATTGGGAGAGAATTGAGTCATGTTTTCATTGATAATAGGGGTCTATTTATATAGATGATTACAAGCATAGAGATAGAATTGTACATGGAAACATAATCGTACAATGATTTGATATCTATGAATATCTCCGAGAATATCTCTAACATAAACCCTATTACAACTAGAGCAAGTAACCTAGAGTTTGCGCCAGACACATATTTTGGATTTACTTGAACACTCCCCTTTGTGTCGCCTAAAATGGTGCTCTTCTCGTTGCCTCATTAAAAATCTTGCCGAGTAACAAAAACAAAAATAACCTTGACTGAAGGGGAAAAGAGCACAACACAGGCTTCACGTTTTGAGATCAAACATGTAGACATCTCCCCCTGATAACTATGATCATGGGCGTTCGGAACTTCCGCAAACAATGCTACCAACATGTTTCTCAAAAGTGGATTTAGGCAATGACTTAGTGAATAAGTCTGTCAAACTGTCCTCAAATCGAACCTAGTTCACTTTGATCTTAAGGAGAGTCTGTTATCGCTGATTATGCTTAGTGTTGTCGCCTTTGATGTAACCTTGCTTCATTTGTTCAAAACAAGCAGCATTATCCTCATAAATGCTAGTAGGCTCATCTGTGGTAGACTTTAAACCATAATTGTTTCGAACATGCGTAATTATGGATCCAATCCATATACATTCACGAACCACTTAGTGAAGAGCAATAATCTCTATATGGTTCGAAGATATAGTGACTAGGGTCCGTTCTGTAGACCCCCAAGATATCGCGGTCTTGCCCATGGTGAACACATAACCAGTTTGGGAATGACTTTTGTGTGGGTTAGAGAGACACCCAGCATCATCGAAACCTTCCAAAATACTTATGTCGTTTTGGGATGGGGAGAGGGAACGTAGACCACTATTTGGTGGCGTCCCTAACATATGATGGTCTGAATCCATCATCCCTCTATAGGGATAAATAAAACAAGCCCATTTCAATCGTACCACTTAGGTATTGAAAGATATCTTTAACATCAGTCCAAAGTCATCGTGTTGGCGTAGAGCTATGTCTAACTCACAAGTTCATGGAAAATGAGATATCAGATCTTGTGCATTGAGCTTAGTATAATAATGAGCCTATTGTACTCAAGTAGGGCACCTTTGCCTCTAGCACATCTTCGTCATCTTCCTTTGGATGAAGAGGATCCTTTTCAGGATCAAGATTAGCGACGATCATGGGGGTGCTTGAAGGATTGACCTTGTCAAAATGCCTAAGCATCTATCAACACGATGCTCAAGTTCCAAACCGAGACATAATCGTGTTCTCCCAAGATCCTTCATCTCAAACTCGGATTTTAAGGGTCCAGCGGTTTCCCTTAACTCTTTAAGGGCTTCTAATGAAGATCATGTCCGACATGAACCGCAATAGAATCTGAAACTTGTCTTAGAGACGCGCAAGCATATCCCTTCCCAATCAAGTAGTCACTTTAGTGACCATTTCAATCTCATTGCAAACGCGCTTTATGGCTAGAGCCACTTGACTTGGGTAAATGAAGTTCTCTACAAATCTTCATGTATATTCCGTATCTAGATCCCCATAGAGATACGTAGTGACCACATTCATAAGCTGCATGTTCAGTTATTCGGAAACTACCAAACTGATAAGGTAGTGGAGTGCAAAGACATCCATTACAAGAGAATATGTCTCATCGTAGTCGATTCCAGGGAGTTTTTGAGAAGCCTTGCTCCATAAGGGGAGATTACCATCTCCTTTTGTCATCATGCTTTCTAACGAAGACCCATTAGTCAACAGGTTTTATGTAGGAGGTGTTGGCATTAGTGACTCGAAAAACCTTCCTCTTCGTTAGAGACTCCAACTTAACTTGGATCACATATTTCCATTTAGGCCAAATTTCTCTACGTTGACATTCATTCATCAACGGAGCGTGGTTTGATATCATCAAACTCAACTAACTCATGCGTGACTACATCATCAATTATGATGGAGTTTTTATCCCATGTCTCATATACACTAGTGTAACTTTCATAGATCTCTATATTCTCAGGAATAGGTTCTGATGTTGAGCCGTCCCCCAACGATAACTTTAATCCGGAAGATTCTCATGAGACGGATTTTGAGTGTCGATAATCCAGGGATTGGGTTGTGCCAAAATATCCTTTGAACCCATGGGCCTCCCATGCATCCTAGTTGGGGCCATGGCCTGTAACGCCAGAGTGCCACTCTCTATGACATTGGTGCCATGCCTACCACTATGTAGGGTGGCGCTACGTCCTCTTGTAAGGACATCCATCCTTGCAGGCATGTTTGCAGCAGATATGTATGATCTCGTCACTTTAGCGGGGATCGAGATGAGACATAGTGGGGACAGACCACGATAATTCCTGTCGTTCCTGCTAAACATCTGTGTTCTTATCTCCCCCTAACGATGGGAAGACTGTCTCATCAAAGTGACAATCTGTAAATCTAACAGTAAGGAGATCGCCTAGCAAGGGCATTAAATGTTGGAGTCTCAAATCCAACTTCGTTTCCTATTCGTCTGTAAGAATCCATCATAGTGCGCTGTGGTGGTGCAATTGGCACATAAATGACATATTCAAATATGTGTAAGTACGATACTGGTACCCAGTCACTAGCTGTAATGCAAAGGTAGATTGAGTGGCGGTGGGTCGTAGACAAATTAGCATAGCTGCATGCGTTTATGCATTACCCCAAGCGGATATAAGGAGATTGGTGCGCATTACCAATATCCGGACTACCATCGTAGTTGTTTCTGCAAGATCATTTGGGTGTGTACATAGGAATATGATGTCCAACATCAAACTCATTGCAATAATCATCGAAAGTTTTCGATGTAAACTCTCTAGCATTGTTAAGTCCAATTGATTGAATAGGATGATCCGGGGAGTGAGCCCGTTGTCATATAATATATGCCAAGTGTAGTATAAGCAGCATTTACAGGTGGACAATGTCACACCACTTGACCAACGTGTTTGCGTGTCAACCAAAATCATGAAATATTTAAACGTCAGCAAGTTGGTTGAATCAGTCCACAGAATTCCCATGGATTCTATGTAAGAACAGAATGAGTATTTTTATATCCTTTACATAGGACGGTCTCAGTCTGAATTTCCCTAAGGAACGGGCTTTGTAAGACGAGGGAGAGGCCTTAGAAGCAACCAATGAGAATTTTGGTTGAGCTTGAGAGTCTGAAAAGCTATTTGAAGCAAAGTTGGTGATTACAACATCACCTGAGGAGCCATCTCCATGATATGATGGACACCGTCAATGGCATCATGGCTATGGGAGACGCCAACCATGGCATCATTAGAAGGGACTATGACGGCCCTAGGCCTGCGGTGGACGGCGGAGATGCCAGAGGCAGCGGTGGGGGCGGTCACACTTAGTCCAGGAATCAACTTTTGATTCTTGCTTCGTTTCACTTGAAAGAATGGATGTTCGTGAGAAGTCTTTAGTAGACGGATTATCATATCATGACCAGGATGACCTATCTTGTCGTGACAAAGCCAATATGTATCTAAATCCAAGAGATCTTGTCTCATGACTTTATTGGATTTAATATGTCATGCCCCGAATTTTGAATAAAGGAATTCAAATCCGAAACGCAAAAACCCAACAAGCACAAGAAGAATAAACATAAAATTTTTCATATAAATTAATCAACTACACAAATCGAACTCACAACTGTCAATACCGACTCATTCTCTAGAGTCACATATCACGTCACCAAGTGTTTACAAATTAAACTGAACAACAATTCAATAAGTAAACCGGTTTACCAACTCTCTACATAGCGGAAGACTAAAACAAAATACACTTCTACGTCCAAGCTACAACAACTATAAAACTTCAGCTTTGATGACTGTAACTCTTACATGCACAATAACTCCTACACCATGGAATAGTGCACCGGGTTGAAACAACAAACCCTGTAAGCTTTTGCAAGCTCGTATGAGTAAACTCAATTAAAATGATTCACGTCACACATGCTTATAATTTTTCAACTTGTGAGATAAATTAAAGCAACTACATTTAACTTAGCAAAACACAACCAAACATACAATCACACTCGGAAAAAATTAGTAATCCTTGCATAGAGAATTAGTTCAGGAGATCACCTAAAATCACACAATTCCAATCATAGCAACTCCTGCATATAGTTTAGTTCAGGAAATTACATTAAAACAAACAATTCAAAAGGCAGTAATCCCTGCATATAACTTAGTTAAGGAGATTACATTTAAAATCACCTCCACAATTCATTCGAAATCAAGTTTCACATGAATGACAAAAGAAAGGACACCGACACTCTCTTTTAAAACAAATATACCCAAGGGCACACAATAACTCAAAGTTATTCCCCAAGAAGTATATTGTACTCAAGGGCACACAATAACTCAAAGTTATTCCCCAAGAAGTATATTGTACTCAAGGGCACACAATAACTCAAAGTTATTCCCCAAGAAGTACAATGTACTCAAGGGCACACAATAACTCAAAGTTATTCACCAGGAAGTACATTGGCAGACAAACTAGAGCTCTAACTGAATCGTAACCTGTCACCTCGACCGAGGTTCAGCCTTATGATAATACTTGCCTCGATCACCAATGTGATAAACGATACTCAACCGAACATTTGAAAATCCACTTGACTCAAATACTTTCCTCAAGCAAAACACACTTTTACACAATAATCAACACATCATTATAATAATAAGCTCGTAAGAGAAATGCTCGAAATAACAATTCAATCAACTCTCAATCATTACCTCACCAATGTCACACCATCCAATATATATATTCCACAGAAATATATATATATATATATATATATATACGTAGTCATTCACACAGGAATGACCACTAATACCAACTATATTTCACACGTATTAAAACCAAGAAATTCATTTTATACTTAAATTCATTTTTTTACTTGTGAGCCATAGCCCTATGAACCGTAGTCAATCGAGTTCATATTATTTCAAACAAATCTTTATTTTCGAAAACTATTTACAATTATCAATCAATTCTGACAATTAAATAACTCGGTTCGTAAATGAACCACGTGAGATTTACTCACCTCCAAATTCCCACTGTGTCTTCTTAACAGCTCAAAATACGATTCACAATAGTCTGCCAACTCAAACCGTCAATCACCTAACCAAATACGATATTTAACTTAGCGCACAATTCATAAAATGCACTTATACAAAGATCCAGCGGTCGGATCTTCACCCATGAACACACAAAGTCATCGGGACAGTCCTACGATCATTATATCAAAATTACAAGTAGATCGGATGGCCCGATCCTCATGGATCACAAACTGAACGATCAAAATCGAAAATTCATAACTAAATCAAACGATCTCCAAAAATTATGCATAGTACATTGACATGATCATATCAACATGCAGAACATAAAAATGGGTAGAAACTGCCCTTGAGGTCCTCGGAGGTGGCCAGAAAAGGCCGCCGGAGTTAGAGGCAGAGCCGCCGCCGACCACTGCCAATGGGGTCAGGGCCAGGCTGCCCCTCTTCGTTTCACCGAGTTGAACAACTTTCATAACTAGCATGTAAGCTGGAAATGACGGGAAGGGATCAAAATTACCTAGAACCAGTCGAGGTGGCTGAAAAATTTCCAGAAACCGGCGAAGCTCCAACGAGCGTGAAACCGATCACTTCAGGTGCGATCCTTCCTGGAGCATGCTCATGAGGTTGAGGCGAGTTCAGAGAGCCAAGAATCTCGAAGATTGGTAGTCAAAAACTTGAGATATCGGCCTTAACTCAAATTGGGTTCTTGGATCAAGTCCGTCGTGCACCGCAGCGTAGACGCTGAGAGGGGATGAGATGTTACCACAACGAGGTAGAGGATGAAGAGGCTATTCCAGCGCCGGTGGTAGCTAGTCCAAAGGTGGCAGGACGGCGGAGATATTGCCGGTCGAAGGTCAGAGACGATTTCCGGTGTCGGGAGGAGAGAAAGAGTCCAAGTTTCCCAAAATGGAAAGTTGGAATTTCTGAAATAATTTTCGGAAAAATCCCATATATACCAAAATAGAAACTTTTTCCGATGGCCATAACTTCTTCATACGAATTCCGATTTTTACGTTCCGCATGTCCACAAACTCGTATCGACGCACTCTACAATTTCTGTGAAGGAAATTTTCACAGAATCCTAGCGTATAAAAAGTCAGCCCTTGAATCAAAACATTCCACGCGAATAATTGTTCGAATTAATTTCCGCTCCACCCTTGAACCACGAAATAGCTCTAACGAACACTTAATTAATTCCCGAAAACTATTAGAATTTAATAACGAATTTCCAAGGTCTTACATAATAGCTCAAACAGTGACATAGAGTCCACTAGAGAGACATATAAATTTCTCTAAGATGCGCCTTTGTTCGCAATCATTAGAAGTATTGCAAAGGAATTCATTTCCGTTCTCTACATGCATTTTCGCATGGAATCCGTTGGCTTGAATAGCTCAATGGGGTTCGATTCTCCCTAGAAGCGTAGAGAATTTACACGGTAATCAAGATGCCATTGGGTAAGCGGAATTCTGATGGCCCAGCCATCGTAGTCACAAAGTGATATGATTAGAATCAAAATGGAGTCAAAATGAAAAGAACTCTAAATTTTATTCATAAGACAACAAAATACATCATTGTTTCTTAACCATTAAGAGAATTTAATCCAAATTCTAGCTACTGCAAAACAATGGTAGTCATTTGACTTCTTTCGGTGACTCCAAATTAAATATGATCAGGTAAGTAGAGAGAAGTCAGTGGAGCAAAGCTTGCTTAAGTACCACTTATCTCAAAACCTTCCTAGACCTCATACTCACTTTGGATGAGCCTATTGGAAGAAAAACTAAACCAATGACATTTATTACAAAATATATGGCAATTGCCTATTACATCTCTTGGAAAAATAAAGACTTAAAACATAATTGGGGATCTATTGATCTCAACCAGATTTGATGTCTTCAACCGTTCATTCTAGATCATCTTCTTGATTTTCTTGTTCCATATAGTGAGTTTCTCTTGCTTCACAATATGCTTTGTAGGCAGTGACAATATCTTCATGAGCTCTATAAATGTGTGCCCAATGACCGGACACTCAACATCGGGAACATTCATCTATATGCTCAGACTCCATTGATTGAGGCTCTTTGAAAGCATCATTAGGATGGCTCTTAGTGTTGGAGGCGCCACCAACATGGCTAGAGGCGTTGCCTCTCTCTCTCTCTCTCTCTCCACGTTGACATCTTCGGTTCCGTGTCTGCCTGTTTTGACGGTCACCTTCCTTATTAGAGCAAGAATATGGACCAAAACGTCCAGAATTGTCCCTAAATTTAGGGTTTCACTCTTGGCGCCGTCCCTTAGGGCCGTGACTATAATTGGACTCTGAAATATGGTCTGTTCCCACGGATCTTGAATTATAGTTTTTCACAAGGATGTTGTCATGCTTTTCAGTGACATTCATAGCTCTAATGAGCTTATGAAACTTGTGATCCGTCCTGCAGTAACATCAATTCGATAGTTCTTAGCAACCAGTAAAGCAGAGACAGGGAAGCTAAAGAGAGTCCTTTCAATCAATATTGTATTTGTGATATCTTTTCCACAAAATTCTATTAAGGATTTAATGCCAAGTGCTGATAGGAGCATTTTAATGCTACATTTTAATTGTTATTTCCTCATATTTACTTATTTATTTCCTTAAATGAATCCTTCTTGTTTAGGAAAGTTTCAATTTTTAGTAATAGTTTCTATTTTTAGGTCCAAGGAGCAAATAAAGCTGAAATGAGCTCAAAAAGAGAAAGAAAAGCTAGGAAACGTTGGAGGAGCTTAAGATAAGGCACAAGGGCTGCCAAAATGAGCTGAAAAGAAGAAATGAAGTTTTCCTGGTCCATCTAGGAAATCCTATTTCAACCAGGAAATCTTGTTCAGAAGAGGAAACTTTGTCAAGCAAGACTCTTGAGCCAACCAGGAAGCATGATCGAAAAAATGAGGAAAAATGGCGTTGGGAGAAGATTCCTAGAGGCACTAGGAGACCTTATGGCTTGAAGATGACATATGGAGGCCCAAGAACCTTCTAGATTAAGGTGGATTACGGCAAAATGGTGGAAGCCCAATTGATTTTGGGCTGTTGGACATATTGGAGATATTTTTGGGGAATTAAATCTGATTTTTGCCATGGGAAATGATGGAGATAACGTGAAAAATCAAGAAGATATCAAGAAGAATAAGTTAGAGATAAACAAAAGAGAATTTCATGGGATGGTGGAGAGAGAAAAGGCTCAAAACGAGTCCAGATTCGTTCTTCAATTCCCTCAAGATATGTTGGCTGAAATTAAAGGATAAAATGTGCAGTTTTGCCGTGAAAATCAAGGGAAGGACGTTAAAGATAGAGCCATGGAGAGATTTAAGGGAGAAAAGGTTCAAAATGCGTCCAGATACATTGTCTAGGCTCATTCCTAGATATTTGGCCGAAAATGAAGAAGAAAATCAGATTAAATCCCTATATATTTCAGCAAAAATGTATTTAAAAATATTATGGACTTTATTTTGAGCTTTTTGATTGGTTGGATGACACAACAAAGCTGACATGGCACTCTGTGATTGGTCGAACCTGTGTGGAACATCCAGATAATTCTTAGGAAAATAAAAGAAGATTCATGAAGCTTGGAGATGCTTGGTCGTTCCCCTATATATAGGCCCCTATGCTTGACATTTTCTACACCACATTCTCATTCAGAAAATCTCTCAACGTCAAAAGCTCTCTCTCCCTCTCCATTCTCTAGTTTCAAGTTCTGCGTTTTCAAGCAAGGCGAGGAAGAAGAAGAAGAAGCCATGAAGATCCTAGCCTCCATCATCCACCTTGAAGCAGTGAAGCCTTGAAGACTTGCTTCCAAGATTCAAGAGTCCAACATCTCAAGCTCTCCATCACCATCTCCATTCACGGTGGAGAGCTTGACGGTTTTAACCTAATGTTCAGGGTTTTAAGCCCAATATATTCTATGTTTAAATAAAGATTTTGAATTCTATGATTGTGATTCTAAGTTGCTTATGTGAGTTTATTCGATTGAATTTGCTTGATTGATATCTTTTATATGTTGATCTTAATTGGTTTGAAACTTTTAGGGTTCACATATAATTGGTGCTAGATTTAGGTTAATAATTCACCCAATAGTTTTGTAACCCTAAATCATAAGTAGTAAAGGCTTTGGACAAAAGTCAAATTCAATTGAAGAGGATTGCAATAGATGAACTTATTCATACTAGGTTGTGCACTCAAGTTGATATCCTTTCTCTATGCTTCTTGCGTTGAACATGTGTTGATTTGCTAGCTTTCTAGACTTTGATTGCATGTTTAATAGGATTAGTTTAAGTGCTTTCACTTAGATTAATTAGTAAAGGAAAGTAAAATATGAGAAATCATTTGCTTCGAATGTTTCACATGATCAACTTCTTTCTCATGACTTAGATGATCAATTGTAGGGTTTGAATCGAGTTTGATAACATGGAATTGGTTTTGATCTTTGTTTCTTACGTTTCCCCTTTGTATATATGTTTTTGCATTTTCTTTATTTTATTTATTTTAATTTTCGAAACCCTAATGTTAAAACTCCCATTATTTTGTTATTTTGTATATATCCTTTGTTTTGTTTTTGTAAATATTATACTTTGTTTTTATTTTAATTCTTTACTTGTTTTACAATACAGGTGTACCCTCAATCCCCGGATTTGAACGATCTCTATTTACCGTATACTAACGATGATATTTTATAGGGTTAAGTTGGATGCTACTTTTAGCATGTCAAGTGCTTCCAAGTTGTAGTCAATAACAGACTTGAAATCACAGAAGCGGAGGCTATGCAATCTCACTTCTAGTTCAAAAAGCAGGGAGTCACGGATGTTGCCAAATCTTTCTTCGAGTGAGACCGATAGCCTTCTGGGGTCTTCTTCATTCATATACTCATACTGGAGCAAATTATCCATATGACGAGTCATTAGAATGATGGCTTTCGCCTTATTTGCCTCCAAGGCTACTTTATTTGCTTCCAAAGCTTGAGCTTGCTCAACAGTTAGCATGTCCTGGCTAGGCTAGAGAATCATATCCAGCATTCTGTTGGCCTTGAGATGCTAGCAGACATCACGAACCCACTTGTGATATCCAGAGAGCCATTTGTTCCTAATGGAGCGAAGTCCAGTTTGTTCAGGTTACTCATCCTAAATAAGAACAAGAAAAAAAAGGGTTAGTTTCGGAGCGAAAAAGGCTACCACGAACACAATAAAATTTATGAGAGTAGTCGCTCCCAAGAAATTAGGAATTTTTTAGTTCAGTCACTTCTAAGAAATTCAATTCTAAGAGGTGTTGGGGGGGGGGCGGGGGGTAGAAGAAATGGAGGTTGCAAGTCCTCGAGAAAAAGAAAAGAAATTGAAAGTATGGAAAGCAGAAACATTTAATAAAAAAAGTACCTTTTTTTGAAGTCGTTGAGAGATTGGTCGAAATGTTGGTTGCGAGAGGTTAAAAAGTCCCTTTGACAAATATGGGCCAGAGGTTGGAAATCCTTTGATCAAAATGGGCTGCTTCCTTTTTTTTTTTTTTTTCCCTCTAATGTGGGCCGCTTCAGCCCTTTTTTTTTTTCTCTCTCTTCTTCTGCCCAGCACGTGGGCTTAGTGGGGCCTTTCTTTTCTTTTCTGCCAATTGGGCCACGTCCTCCTTTCTTCTTTTCTCTTTCTGGGCTGCTCCCTCTTTTTTCTTTGCGCTGGGATGGACGGGATTGGGCTGGTGTAGGTACAACAATCGATTTTCTGGGATTTTGACCGGTTCAAGATTTGCAGCACTTTTGCAGGCCGATCCAATCACTTTACGCCCGATTCTGGGGGTTAATTTTCCCGTTTCCTGATTCTGGAGTCAAGGCATAGGTGGTGACAAAAGTTGACGGTAGAAGGCGGTCTAGAAGGATGTGAATTGGGCAGGAAGCTTATTTCTCTTCTTGGAGGGCTGGTTTGGTACTTTTTCGTCCAATTCCGATGGTTCTGCCGTCGGTTATGAGTTCCTAGGATCGAGGTGGGGGTCGATGGTTGTTAGGGTTTGAAGGCTACGATTTTAGGGTTTCAGGGTCAGGGCTTCATGCTGATAATGTGTTTTTGGAAAACTGAAATTGGAAGAGAATTGAAACTCATTGATAATAGAGGTCTCTCTATATAGAGGATTACAAGCATAGAGATAGAGTTGTACATGGAAACATAATCGTAAATGATTGGATATCTACAAATATCTCCGAGAATATCTCTAACATAAACCCTATTACAACTAGAGCAAGTAACCTAGAGTTTGAACCAGACACATATTTTGGATTTACTTGAACAATTATTTAATATTTTAGGGTTATAAAAGTAAAAAAGTTAGTTATGGTGAGCAAGGGGCTTTCCTACCACGTGGCGGTAAGATAGTCCAATTAAAAACTTTGTATATTATGAAATTATCCCTCATTTAATCAAGCAATATACCAAAAACACTCCCTTATATGATCTTGATTAGGCTGGCCTACCGCCACGTGGTAGGGAAGCCCTCCCTAAGAATCTCTCGTACTCTTACATATAGAATAGGGTCCTTGATCCAAAGCACAAAATGAGCCAAAATTATCTCACTTACCCTAGCAATAGATTTTTATTCCCAGCTACCCAAAATTATCTGAAACACACACACACACACACACACACACACACACTCTCTCTCTCTCTCTCTCTCTCACCAGATCAAGAAACCAAGTAAGAGTCTAAACCATGAGGGTGGTCTGACACTGACTGCTGCCTCAACTGGTACTGCGTTAGCTGCGACCCTTCAACTCGCCGTGTCGTCGACATTCTCTCCAAGTCCATCACCCCCGAAATTTGCAACCTCGAGAGCCTCACCACCTCGTCCATGCGCTACTAGAAGGGAATCGCCGGCCCAGGCCCTCCGGGGACTTAAACCACAACCTCGACTTCGAAGATGACATCTGCAGACCGGCGACATCTTCCTATCAAAATCAAGCAAGAGTGCTCCAAGGATCCCGATCTGGCTGAGACACTTAAAGGATCGATGTAGCTAAGCGAGGCCGAAACGATGAGTGTGGTTCCTGATGGATTGGGGGATTTGGCGCAGCAAGAAGAGAGGGTTTCAGTTAATTAGGGAAGAAGGCGGAAGAAGAAGACTGGATGCCCATATCTTTTTTTATTATTGGTAAACTGTGGGCAGAAGTCCGAGAAGGAAAGAAAAAAAAAACGTTTTATTATCTCATAAAAAACGTCTATTGAGGGGCAATAGAGGTCTATTAAATGTCTATTGGGGGCAATTGAATGCTATTAGAGGCCAATAAATATTTTGAATTGTTGTAATATTCATTTTTTTCCTTAATCAAAGTTTTATTTTTCTAATTTAAGGAGATTATTTCTCATTCCGACCACTGAAAGGTCAATTTGGGGGCAATACAGGTATATTGGGGGGCAATAGATGTTTTGAATTGATGTAATCTCCTCGTTTTTTTTTAAATCAAAGTTTATTTGTTTAAATTTAGGGAGATTCATTCTCATTCTTGTGACTGAAAGTTCTATTTGGGGACAATAGACGTCTATTGGGGCTATAGAGGTTTATTGGGGGCAATAAATCTTTCCGACAATCTTTGAGATCTCTGACGACCTCTTTGTGGACATCTGGAGAGGTTTTTAGAGAAGTCTGGTGAGTGGTGGTCGGGGACCATAATCTGGTGATAATTGGGGGGATTCCGGCGGCTGGTGGCCAGACTCCGGCGAAGTCTCCAATAGGTTCTCTCTCTCTCTCTTCCATTCTCTCTCTCTGTCTCTCTCTCTCTCTCTGTCTCTCTCTCTCTCTCTCTCTCTATGTAACAAAAGGATGAAGATAAAATAGTCTAAAAAATAAACAAAAAAACAAAAAAGAAAACTTAATGGGGTATTAGAGAAAACCTCCTTAGAGTGTGTTGACACCCAAAAATCCAGCTAACAAGCTCAATTTATGCTTTAAGCCCAATTCATATTTCGAGGCAAATTACACCCGCGAACATCACGCCACGCACGTGGACCCAAGCCACATTCACGCACCTGGGGCTTACAAGAATGGGTGTGGTATGGAAGGTAAAGGAATTGCATGAGGCCCGTTATTAGTTTTAGGCTCGTTGATAATTTTGGACTTGGGACCAAAATTCATGCTCAACGGCCTAACTCTTAATACGGGTAAGTGAAGAAGAGAGAGAGCCCAAAATCCAAGCCCAAATCCTTTAGAAACAAACAAAATAGTAAATGCTAAACATAGGATTCTTGATCCTAGTCGCATAACATAATCCCTTAATCCCAGCAGCACATAATCCCAGCAACACAGCAGAAATCTTGGGATTGCAATCCTAGCAGCAAATCCTGCCTAAATTATGGCAGAAAATCTGCCCAAAATCTCATAGCCCTATACACAACTTGACAAACCAAAACACATTGCAAAATCCAGTACATGCATTTAACCCAAGCCATCTCTTCACCCAGTAGTAAAGACCTTCCACCGAGATTCCTTTGGTTGCTGGAATTGCATATAAATAGCTATGTTACTAACCAAGCAGGGGCAGGACGGAGTGTGCTAGCAAGCTCCCTAGCACTCTTCTTCTCTCATGCTTCCTCTCTCCCACATCCATCCATAGTTTTCCATCCTTTCAAACTCACCTTCTATCCAAACCCCCTTATCTCACAAACCTCAACCAGTATACAACACTGCTGGAACCTCTTCTTCTCATACTCATGCTTTTCTAGCTCCCACGCCACACGCATCTTGCCAAGCCTCTTTTAAAATGATCAATTCACTGCTAGGCATATATATAGGAACTGCCGGGAAGAACACAACAGCAACCTTCCTAGGATTTTTAATCCTTCGAAGTTTGTTGGGCCTAGTCTTCGCTAACTCAGACAAAGGGGCAAAGTTTTGGGTCCTTACCCATAAATATCCACTGCCGTACAACTCCGATCAAAGTGCCCCCTACAGAGTGTTTTGTTTGGATAAGAGAGAATTAAAAAAATTTAATCCTAAAATTGAGATAAATGGACAAAAATCCATTCTATAGAATATACAAAACTTCATTTGAGAATGAAAAAAAAAAAAAAAAAGGAATTTACAAAACTTCGAAGTTCCATTTCCCCGCTGTACGAACACTATCCTTTTGGTCAAATAAAAGAAAAGGAAAAGTAAGGTCTTCTCCAAGTCTTTCAAATTCCGGGATGAGAATTTGATTCGACACTGCAGCCCGTAACCATACGAAGACGCTGAAGCTCAAGATGGGCTTACCGGATCTTGTTGGATTTGCGCTCCAATGCTTTCATGTTCTTGCATGGTACATTGGTACGCTTTCTCTACGACGATGAACACGTTGGTAAACTTGAGAAAAATTTCTCATAATATAATAACAATTTTGGTTTTGTTTATGATTTACTTGCAGGCTCTTTGCTCTGGTGATACGCTCAAAGCAAGCATATAATTTAACCCTAGAAATATCATTAGTAGTATAAGCAAGTAGGGATCGTTCTATTCCGGGGATTGAGGGTACACCTGTCAATGTAAGACAATATAAACAATTAAAATAAAACAAAGTATAATATTTACACATATAAACACTATTCACGAATTTAGGGGGGTTTTAGGTTTTTGGTTTTTCGAAAATTAAAAGGAATTAAAACTAAGTATAAACAAAAACAAAAATACAAGAATGACATGTGAGAAACAAGGATTAAAACCGATTTCATGATTAAATTCGAACCAACTTCATATTGTTCTTCCAAGTCATGTGAGAGAAGTTGATCATGTGAAACATTCGAAAGCAAACGATTTCCCATATTTTACTTTTCAATGCTAATTAATCTAAATGAAAGCACATAGATTAATCCTATCAAACATGTAATCAAACCCTAGAAAGCTAATCAATCATACATGTTCAACGCAAGAAGTTCAAGGAAAGGCTATCAACTCAAGTATACAACTTAGTATGAATAAGTTCACCTAATTGCAATCCTCTTCAATTGAATTCGATCTTTGTCCAAAACCTTTACTACTTTGATTCAAGTCACACAAAACAAAAAGTTGATTTCATGTTCTTAAACCTAGCACCACTCATACATAAACCCTAAAAGTTTCGAACCAATTAAGATTAACATACAAGAGATATCTATAAAGCAAATTCAATCAAACAATCACACATAAGCAACTTTAGAATCACCACATATGAAATCACAAATCCTTTAATCCTTAATCAAATCGTAAATTTTCAGATTATAAACCTTGTTCAAACATCAACGTTAACTAGAACAATATCCAACGAAATCAAACAAGGAGAATCAAAAGTGATTACAAGAAAGAAGGTTGAATTACACCGTGAATGGAGAGATGGATGAATGATTCGAATGATGAACTAAAGAAACTTGAAAGCAAGCTTCAAAGTACACGGCTCAAGGTGGAATGGATGATGATGCTCACGGCATAAGCTTGCTTCTTTCTTCCTTGCTTGAAAACACCAAAATTGCACTAGAGAATGGAGAGAGCTTCCGCGCGTAGAGAGAATTTTCTGAATTGTGTAGTGGTACCTGATAGGAGCATAAAATGCGACGTTTATAATGTTTAAACCCTATATTTTGCTAAGTTATTTCCTTTATCTTGATCAATTTAACTTAGTTAGTGTTTT
>BDJD01004626.1:85366-116069 GCA_002564525.1 Rosa multiflora | reverse complement strand
GGGGTGGGAAATAGGATCGTGGTTTGGGAGCTTGATACTGTTGTGATTTATTTTCGGTCAAGGTCTAGGTTTTAAGTGATTTTGATTTATGTGAGTTTGCTTATGTTTGATGTTTTGTGGTAGCATGTAGTGTTTGAAATGATGATATTGACTTCTTTTGGTTTTGGTAAAGTGGTGTAGCTACTGTTGGTTTCTGGTGTGAGTACAATTATTGGCTTCTCTGAATTGTTTATTCTGTTGGATTTGATGATATATTGTTGGTATTTTAAAAGATTTTAAAATCTTTAATTTAATTTAATTTGATTTTCAATTTTCAATTGTAACTTATGTTTTTAATCCTATAATTATTTGGGGGTTATAGGAGTTTCAATTTGGATTTAATTTTCTGATTTTATGGTCTGTTTTATGATGGAGGTTACATGAGATAATTGGAGCCTATAAAAGGCAACAATGTTTCCCAAGTTGTTAACAACAAAAGGATTATCTCTACTCCTCATTTACATATTGCCACTTCGATTACTACCTTCCATATTTTACTATTATTTTGGGCTACGGTTCTGTGACTTAGAGATTCTATCCGACTGTGAATGTGCTCATAGCGGACTTTTGGTCACTTGTATTGGGGTCGTATCTTGGAGTCTTGTAGACCGTCAGCACCTGCACGTAGGGAGGCTACAAAGGCTTTAGGACAGCGTCTTTTGACGTCCTTCACCATACCAGGCTTGTTTTCTCACCTTGGTTTTACTATATATATATATATATTAGCCTATCTATTTTTATCTTAACTTTTCTTTCTTTTATTTTATCAAATTTATTTTCTATTTTATGAAAATAAACCCAAATTTTTACAACATATATAACAGGATTTGACGAATATATAGTCTTAGAGTAAGACTTTGGTATGGTTTATCCTTCTTGAAGGACAATACTATTTCAATTTCAATTCGGCTGGGATTGTTAATGGTCTTGTGACCTTGTTTTGTCAAGAAGGTATTCTGTTAGATACTTTGATTCTTAAATGTTGTCTTTATTTGCTAATTTGATGTTTGTATACTTGTTTTCCATAGTCAAGTTTGGAGCTAGTTTAACTCCCTGCGAATCTGAATCTTCCGCACAATCGGAGATCCGCTTAGTACGGGGTGTGTTCGGTGGCCTTAATGCGAGCAATGGGCCTAACCGGGGAAAAGAGGAAAAGAAAGAACATAATGCATTTTCTGGTTGAGAAACATATATGGGTTCGGTTTTGAGAATTATACTTGATCAGGTTGATTTCTGGACTATTGACGGTTTGTTTTAAATGTATCTAGTGCTTGATGCAAATGTGGTTGCTATGAGCTTATGATGAACATTGTTATATGGCAGTGTTCTCACTGATATTTCGATTGTTTTAAAAACCTGACAAGTTTATTACCAAAGTCCAGGAAAAAGTTGGTATAACTTGCTAATTCAAATGCACTAGAATCTGTTTTTAAGTTGTGAAATTGAGAGGAAGTAAAAGGTAACTAAATTTGATTGGAGCAGAACGATGGGGACAATCATTTCGTCCAAGTATGTTATATGTTTGATAATTCGAGTTTATGCTGTTATAGCATATCAAATGGTCTAACTACACATTATACAAATCATGCTCGAACACATTCCGTTTGGTCTCTTCCTTTAGCATCCATTGGAAAAGTAATGTTTGTATATGAAACACAAAGTTGGTCTTGATATAAAGTTGGTCTGCCTTAAAAGTGGGTTTGAAGGTAGAAACTGTAAGCAAATTAACATTGCTTATGGAACAAGACATTGTTTGGAGTTTGTATTCTACATATATGTAATTAATCTGAGTTTAGACTATAGTATAAGCTTACGATATACATCATATTAAGACAAGCTTATCTGTTATTTGAATTCAAAATTTGGTTGCAGTTAGACAAGCAGTTAAAGCTGATAGGCAGTTAAGGTATTGCAACAGTTTCTTTATGGATGGAACTGCTTTGCAAGGTTGCTGTATATATATATATGTCAGATTGGTCCCTTCTAATGCAGGAGTTGTTCTTGTTTTAGTCCCATATACTAAGAGAACATAAGGGTGAAATTAGGAGAAGGCTATCATGGACAGCAGGAGTGCATCGAGTAAGTTTTCTGGGTTCATGTTCTTATGTTTGGTTTTCTGCAGATTCAGGATTAATATGCAGTTTTCAATCCCCAGTTCATTCTTACATTCAGTTAATTTGCAGTAATTCTATTAACATGATTTGATCTAGTATAGGTTCTAGATTATGTGTTTGTGATTGCTTAAGCATACTGCTCCTAACAGAAACCTCCTCGAAACATTGCAAGGCGTATTGGTTCCTAATTTGCAGTAATTCTATTAACATGATTTGATCTAGTATAGGTTCTAGATTATGTGTTTGTGATTGCTTAAGCATACTGTTCCTAACAGAAACCTCCTCGAAACATTGCAAGGCGTATTGGTTCTGGGGGATCCATAAATGGATTTAACCGTGTGCATCTAAATAGATTTTAACAAAAGCATATAAATGAGTTTTGATTCGAATGTATTACAATTTGATAAGCTTGTCAAACAAATGCAAACATATTACTCATTAATAGTTGGTTAATATAAGAATAACACAAGTTACTGCCCATATATTATGCACATGTTTTTCTTCTAAGTGTCATTAACACTACTCTAAATTTCGAGGACGAAAACGAAATTTTAAAATGGGGGGAGTTTGTAATACCCGGCATTGAGAAGTTAATAAAAGAATCTGTGAGCCATGGATATCTAGCTTAAGTGACATAGTTTGATAATTTACTTATCGATCTCGATAAACGTTAATGCACTCGAGAATATTTTCAAAACTTTTCATAGAGTGAAATCTTTAGTAAGAGTTGGATAGTAAAGTACACGACACTACGAATTCGTGAAAATTTTTGGAGAATTTTCTGAGTACCCTAGCTATTTAAGGCGATTTTACCAGGTTGTGGGATTTAAATCAAGAAATGGAAATTTGGTGAGCGATGTGAGCCATTGATCCACTCACCGGTTGATCAGGACCGTCCATTGTTAAATGGACCAATCTACTTATATGTGTTGATCAAATCAAGGAGAGGGGGGAGGAAGCGAGAAACTTCTCGCATCACCACCTCATCTCTCTCTTGAGGTCTATCTGGAAGTCTTTGGAGGAAAAAAAAGAAGAAGAAGAAGTAAACGGAGGGGAGAAGGTTAGTGAAAAGAAGATGAAGAAAACCCATCCATGGGGTTCCTATAATTATTTCAGAGCTGAGTTCTATTGTATTAGATCAAATTGTTGGTGTAGTACACCTCCTAGTTTGTTCTATCTTAGCTCTAGGGTCAAGTCTTTAATGGCTTTTGTATGCTCCCGCTTTTACTTGGGAAGCCCTCTAAAGCAATTTTTATCGCTAATATTTTAATGAACTCTTTATTTCAAAACATAAGATAAAAAATCAAGTGCTCTAGAAAACATAATCTCACAATTAACTATTTTTGAATCTAGATAACTCAAAAACATAATCCAACTATTCATCACTATCGTTATTACACTCGCCAACTTTTTTTCCTTTCTCTCAAATTTAGCCATTCATAAGACTTAGCCCGAATGGTTAATTTAGGGACGTACTCTAAATGCTTATTGCAATAAAGGGTTTAGGCTCAATGCCCCCCATTTGTATTCGGTAATTTCATTAATAGAGTTTTGAGGGCACCTGCACCCGCCCTTTGTTAACAAAAAAAAAGACTTAGTCCGAGTGGTATAGGCCGTAGAGGTAATAGCTGGATCCAAAATCGCATACCTTTTTTTTTTGAGTGGAAGACGACAATAGAACCAACACACACACCCATGCAGTGTATCCCAGCATAGCCAGACTAATCACTGCACCGCAGACGCACGAACCATTGGGTGTTTTAACTAACCCAGGTCCCTCAAATCTGCTGGCCACGGGATAGAGTTGGGATTCGAACTCTAGACCTGGGGGTTCCAGACTAGGCAGCTCGACCAACACACCACACCACGTGGTTAAAGCATTAGGTGGCCTTATGAAGACAAAAAAAATATAAGGTGGCCTTGTGACTAATTATAGTTTCAAAAGATTACTTGTGTGTAATTTATATATTTATAAGTAGTTTAAATATAAAGCAATGGATAACAACGTGTTTGGTAAAATTAAAAAAAAAAAAAAATTTTTTAACCAGAGCTTTTTTAGAGCCAAAAGCAAGTTATCTCGGTCTAACTTAAGTTGTAGCACTTTCTGTTTAAAGTTTAGCAAACACTTTGCCACTGTTTTTAATACTAAAAATTCAGTTTATCAATCACTGGGCTGCTTTACTTGACAACCACTTATTCTCATATCACAAGATAAGTTAACTTATCTTATAAGCACAGCCGTACCAAACTGGCCCTAAGTGATTTTACAATGTTAGTATAAAAGTTTGAAAATCGTGTAAGAGAGCAGGAGTAGATAGGGAGAAGATGAGTTAGTTTGATGATTTCATTTCTAGATTCGGTGACGGAGTTAACATTGTTACTTTGGGGCCAATAAGAGCCACTTCAGACTATCTTTACATAACTTCATTCTTACCTACAGTGAAGAGGAAGAATTGAATGTTAGCATAGTCGCTCGAGTAGTGGTTAAAAGTGATCTCAACACCTTCACGTAAGACAAAAAAAAAGAAGTAAAAACCTCAAATGTTATCTGAACTTTTGCGAAAGGTACTTTTTGGTACCTACGATTTGTTTTTTTTTTTACCCCAAATAGCAGTGGCGGATCCAGAAATCTTTATCAGGCAAGGCAAGATTATTAATAGACTTTTTTCAATTGGTTTTCAAAGAAAATTTTCTTATATTTTAATTGGAGTTATATGTAGCAATTACATACTTGAAAATTGGAGCACAAATAGATATCACTTACTAAAGCAAAATTATGAAAAACAAAAAGAAAAATTATCAAGGGGCGAAGAGAGAAGTATAGTTTGTAGTTTATAAGAGTATAAATATTATGTTATCTTAAAAAGAAAAAAGTTTATACAAAAAATATTTAAAGAAATACACAATTCTCTTAACCTAATGTAGAATAGTGATGCTGACGCCACAAGCTTTATGTTATATCTTTGACAAGTATTATCTATAATATATTTAAGAGAAGAGGACTTGCTCACCATAATTGAAATTTTGTACTTTGGTATGAAGAGAATTGCTCGATTGAAGTTGATTACAGTAGGATGCTATTTAAACAACAAGTCAACAACTGATAAAGACCTAGCTACTACTAGACAATGGATCACATGTGCTTTCTGAAGGAGTGGTCTAGTGTGATATTGAAGTGTGTGGTTTGGGTGAAGTCTGGACCTGAAATATAGCAACAAAACTGGTTTCTTGTACTATTGAGTTGGTGCACTAGTTGTCTCTTCTTGTGGGGAAGAATTCCAAATGGTTCCTTTGGGTGAGGATTGCCTATGTGCATCCTCATTACTGATGCTACTACCATGGTCACCTTGCTGTGGCATTATAGTGTTATTATGCCCCCGCAAGTTGATGAGTGGTATACGCACAATCAGCTTGGAACTGAGATCAAAGAACTGATGTTTGGGAAGACTCTTGCTAAAGATATTCGCAACATTCGCAACTGAGGAAATGTGGTGAAGCCGCATTGATCGATTTGTAGCTAAAGGTTCTCTGATGAAGTGATAATCCACATCCACATGCTGCATTTGACTGTGGAAAACAGGGTTTGCAGCCAATGCAATGGCGGAGACATTGTCACAGAAGAACATACCATGAAGAGAAATGGAATTGCTTGATTGAAGTTGATTACAGTAGGATGTTATTTATACAACAAGTCAACAACTGATAAAGACCTAGCTACTACTAGACAATGGATCACATGTGCTTTCTGAAGGAGTGGTCTGGTGTGATATTGAAGTGTGTGGTTTGGGTGAAGTCTGGACCTGACATATAGCAACAAAACTGGTTTCTTGTACTATTGAGTTGGTGCACGAGTTATCTCCTCTTGTGGGGAAGAATTCCAGATGGTTCATTTGGGTAAGGATTGCCTATGTGCATCCTCATTACTGATGCTACTGCCATGGTAACCTTGCTGTGACATTATAGTGTTATTATGATACCCCTAAAATATTAAATAACTTTATATATCTTTCTAATTAAAGTCAAAACTTAAATAAATAATTAATAAGAAAATTTATCATTTTCATGAACTAACTACCCACTTTTAGACGGGTGACCACCCACTTCTCCATATCCATAGGTAGGGCTGTCAATGGGTCGTGTCGGGTTGGGTTCGTGTCGGGTCAAGGTATTTGTCGTGTCGCAAGATACAAACCTAAACCCAACCCATTTAATAATCGTGTCAAAAATTTAAACCCAAACCCAACATATTTATTAAACGGGTTACCCATTTCCAATCCGCCTAACCCATTTAACAAATATGTCGTGTCATGTTAGACAAAATGACATATTTAAGGGTTAACAGTGCAACCCATTTAACTAAAGAAAATGCATAAATTGATTAAATTCACTAAAAACTTTACAAGACGAAGAATATAAATAATTATATATATTCATAAATAATTAAATCCAACAATTATAAAGCAAAATATTTCAAATTGTCTAATCCTATGATCAAATACTCCCAACATCCAAAATTTCAAGAAGAAGTATAGCATAATCTGGTTATATGAGTTCTCTTCGTGTTGATGGGTTGACCCGTGGCCTACCCATTTATTAAATGGGTTATGGCGGGTTGACCCACGGCCGACCAGCTTTTTAATCATGCGGGTTCAACCTGCTTTATTTCGTGGGGGTTTCGAGTCGTGTTATCGGGTCGTGTGGGAATTGACAGCCCTACCTATAGGGCTAGTGTTATTTATATTTAATTGTATTTAAACCTAGTTATGACTCTTAGCCATAATTAAAGATTTCAAATTACTAGGCGGCGTCTTTACTGGAAAGAAGAAACAAAAAAGACATGGGATTTTGTCCCCAACCTTCTTGCCCTCTGCTTCTGAAAAGAATTTTGCAGAACCCTAAGACCAAAGAGACTTCCATAGCTTCATTCTCAAAAAAAAAAAAAAAGACTTCCATAGCTTAATTATCTTAAGTTCCCCCCCCCCCCCAATCTGTCCCTGCCAAGTGATACCTAAATTATTGCACCGTTATCAAATATGGTACATTCGTTAACTTTAATGTTAAATCGCTGATGCGGCATGTATTTGGAGGGGCAAAATGGTATGTGCAGCCACATAAACCAACAACAAAAAGAATAAGTACGTAAGACATTTCACTATTGTTTGACCTGTGCGGAGTCATCTCAAGTGATCCAATCATGCGTTGCTCTAGGGCACGTATTTGAAACTTCTCTTCACTAATTTCATCCTTCAACTTGTTCCTATTTTAACCAAAATTAGCATCAAAACATCACCACAAGGATACCAATCAGATTTAGAAATTTGCCTCTAAGATTTAAAGGGATTTCTCAGTTTAAGTTTTGAATCTTCTGGGTTGGTAGCTACTTGCTCGGACAATCTTTTTAGAGAACTTGTATAGAATGCTACCTCCCCAGCTAACATTTTCACTTGCTCACAAAGGAGATCCATTTGATCGGTTATTGTGAATCCAGTCTGCAAAAGAGTAGTTTTAGCAAATCCACTTAGCATTATATCTTCATGCTATAGTGTAATGCAAAGGCTACATATCACATTTATATTAGACTTATTAGTTTAGCTGATGCAGGGAAGAAAGAGAGAAAGAAAACATACCCTATTTTACAATGTCCAGCACACAAGCATGCACGCACAATTGCTTCTCATTATATTATTTCCATAAGCTTGTATTCACTCGGAACATATATATAATTATCTACGCAAAGCAAAAACTAGAAAAGATGGATAGAATTCCCCAACCTGGAGGCAAATAGCGACCACCAACTGCAGCACCAAACAAATCACCACCTTATTTGCAAAAAATAAAAAAATAAAAAAATAAATAAAAAAAATCTAAATACATGCCAAGTCAACTATTTAACGATAAAGTTAATGGAGATACCGTATTTGGTAACAGTGCAATAATTCAGGTACCATTTGGGGTAAAAAAAATATTCATATGTACCAACAAGTACATTTTGCGATTATTCAGGTATCATATGAGGTTTTTACCCAAAAAATAATAATAATAATTGATTTAGGAAATTTAGCTCATCTGAAGTTAGAGGACCGTATAATCTTGAAATTCTGATGCATAAGATAATTTATAGGCTAGATTTCTACCATTAGGCCCGGTTTGGTTGGCAGGAATGTCAAAATAGGAAAATGATTTATTTTCCTTTCCAAACCGATATAAAATGGAATAGGTTTTGATATTTCCATGTGGGTGTTTGGAACATTACTGAAAATTAAATTATGAAATTTATTTTCCATTCTTATGGTAGTGTTTGGTAAGCCATACAAATAAAATATAAAATTATAATTTTACTAATTAAAGTACAAATATGACATTAGCTTATAAGGAATGTTGGTGAGAGAATATAAACTTTTTAGAGGGATAATTTATGTAATTTTGCCTTTGATGGTGGGAAATGGAATTAGAATACCACTCCTTACTAGGTAATTCAATTCAGATTTTATGAGGGAGTCAATTTCCAGTCAAATCTCATTTTTTATTTTCTTTCTAATCTCTAATTACAACCAAACGGTACCTCTATATGGAAAATGAAATTAATTTCCATTTCATACAATGATTTCCTGCCATCCAAACGAGACCTTAGTGTAATTTGGTTATGTAGGCTTTACCCCAGCGCATTTGCTTAACTGCTGTTTCGAAATGCGTACGCTTCACAACTCACAAGTTCACATTGATCGATCACCAAACTTGGTCGAAAGAGGGACATTATCGGTCCAATAACAGCCATCTGATCCGTGATAGGCTTTGGTTGGCCCAATAACAAGAAGAAAATTCTGATTCGAGTGTCTGTACACCTTCAAATGTGATGCGAATCATTGCAGATGTCCCATAATTGAGTCACAACAATCTCAATGCAGGCCCAAAGTGGAAAACACTAGGCTCGATCTGAACCTATAGCCCAAGGTAGAACGAGCTGAGTGTGGCAATTGTGCTGGCTGACTGATCACTCAGCCTATGCTTTAAACTTTAAGTAGTAAAACATTTTCTGAAATCTCATTATGTAAAACGTTATCAAATGGGCCTCGACCATTAACTCCAAATGGGGATGTGTTTATATTATAAGAAGAAAAGAAAGCCATAAAGCCGTGTATAAAAAACGTATCACTTTCTAAAACACCTAATTCGTTTTTTCTCTAATTTCTTGACTGAAAACCTTCTAGGCGGTTACTATTTCAACAACAGAAAAAGAAGAACAAACAAAACAAGAAAAGATCTCACAAATTGAAAGAGCTCGATCAGGAAAGCTTTTCCATCTGTGGACAACTGTCCTTAATATTAACCAATTCAAAATCAGAACTAGACCTCCCAAAATTTGTGATTAGCGGATCACTAATCACCTGATATTTTGCCACTATCACCGTACTTGTCAACCCCCCATTGGCTCCCCTCATCAAGTCCACTTGGCAGTCCTCGTTTACAGTTGATCTTGACCTCGTAGGATCACCAAATTTGACTCATCATCCCAATCTTTGCGCACAACCTACCCCCCTACAAACCAGGCCGCCCCCCCAAAACGTGCTCCGCCATTTCGCAATTCCCCCACCACCCCAAGGGCATTTTCGCCCATTCACCCCCCGCCACCACTCTCTAATTATTTCCGCGGTTTACAGAGACGCGTGTATATATATATACATAAACCTCATCACCTCCTTCCTTTCCTTCTCACAAATCGCTCCGCGGTTCTCTCCTTCATTTTCTTCCCTGTCTGAAATTTCCGTCAGTCTTCTCCGTTTCTTAGCCTCTTGAGGCTTTTTTTTTTTTTACCCTCAATTCTCTTCTCTGGGCTGGTCTTCGATCTTGATCCCCAGGTCAAAATTGTAAGTCTTTTACACTACTAATGCTCTGTTTTGTGTAATTTCCTTGTGGCGTTGTGATCGCGTTAAAGATTGGGGCTTTGGTTTAGTTGGATTGGAATGTGATCTGGGTCTGTTTCAATTTTTGGATCTGGGGGTTTTTCTATGTTGCTTGAGCTATTGGCTTTCGTTTGTTGACGCTACATTACTTTGTTTTATGATCTGGATCTGCGTTTTGAGGTGTAACTAGAAATGGGATCGGATCTTAATGTGATTTGACATGAACAATTTAGCATCTTTTTGTGAATTTGCATGATTTGATTAGTGATGCCTTAATTTTGGTTTTTGCTCGTGGTGTGCTGTTTGATGTTGATTTGTTTTTGTTTAGTGAAGTTGCTTGTGGGTGAAATAAGAGCAGAAAGGAAATTGAAGCTTGATCTTTAGTGTTTGTGACTCGCTAGAAGATTGAAGAGTCATTTGTAAGGGATTAGTTGTAGAGGATGCACTTGATTTGGTAGTTGAACTTTTAATGGATCGAATCCAAGTCGATGAAGTGCTTGGTTTTATTATATATTTGCTCTGTTTTGACAGAAACCAATGGGATCTGTCGATCATTTAATTGATCTGTTGTGTGTGGTTATGAAGTTCTAAAACTTATGTGTATCTAGCGTTTTTCGGTCGATTTTTACCATATAGGTTATTGGTGCATATCTTTATGTTGTGTAATTTTTTGGTTCTTATGTTAGTCTTTTGATGTTTCTTCTGTAGAAGTTGCCTTGACATGGCTTCATATACGCCCAAAAACATCCTCATAACTGGGGCAGCTGGCTTCATTGCTTCCCATGTCGCCAACCGGCTCGTTCGCAGTCACCCTGAATACAATATTGTTGTGCTTGACAAGCTTGACTATTGTTCGAACCTGAAAAACCTCCTTCCCTCTAAGTCGTCACCCAATTTCAAGTTTGTTAAGGGGGACATAGGAAGTGCCGACCTTGTCAACTATCTCCTCATCACTGAGTCGATAGATACAATAATGCATTTTGCAGCCCAGACCCATGTCGACAACTCCTTTGGCAACAGCTTCGAGTTCACAAAGAACAACATCTATGGCACCCATGTTCTTCTAGAAGCATGTAAAGTCACTGGCCAAATCAGGAGGTTCATCCATGTTAGCACAGATGAGGTTTATGGTGAGACTGATGAAGATGCTGTTGTAGGAAACCATGAGGCATCTCAACTCCTCCCAACAAATCCATACTCTGCAACAAAAGCTGGAGCAGAAATGCTTGTTATGGCATATGGCAGGTCTTATGGGTTGCCTGTTATAACGACCCGCGGAAACAATGTTTATGGACCAAATCAATTTCCTGAAAAATTGATTCCAAAGTTCATTCTCTTGGCTATGCAAGGGAAACCTCTTCCCATTCATGGGGATGGTGCTAATGTGAGGAGCTACTTATACTGCGAGGATGTTGCCGAGGCTTTTGAACTCATTCTTCACAAAGGAGAGGTTGGCCATGTGTACAATATTGGGACAAAGAAGGAAAGGAGAGTTATTGATGTGGCCAGAGATATATGCAGACTTTTCAATGTGGACTCGGAAGCATGCATCAAGTTTGTTGAAAACAGACCTTTCAATGACCAGAGGTACTTCCTTGATGATCAGAAGTTGACGGTGTTGGGGTGGTCAGAGCGGACTACCTGGGAAGAGGGGCTGAAGAAGACTATAGAATGGTACACTAAGAATCCTAACTGGTGGGGTGATGTATCTGGGGCACTGCTTCCTCATCCACGAATGTTGATGATGCCTGGTGGAATTGAGAGACATTTTGATGAGCCTGAAGAGGAAAAATCTGAGTCTTATGTCTCAAGTAATCCTCGAATGTTGGTTCCCCCTTCCAAATGCTGTGGCTCTCCTCGTAAACCTCCTTATAAGTTCTTGATCTATGGTAAGACTGGGTGGATTGGTGGTGTACTTGGGAAGCTCTGTGAAAAACAAGGGATTCCTTATGAATATGGAAAAGGGCGTCTTGAGGATCGGTCTTCACTTGCTGCAGATATTCAGAATATTAAGCCAACTCATGTGTTTAATGCTGCTGGTGTGACTGGTAGACCTAATGTTGATTGGTGTGAATCTCATAAAGCAGAAACAATTCGAGCCAATGTTGCTGGAACCCTAACCCTAGCAGATGTTTGCAGAGAGCATGGGCTCCTTATCGTAAATTTTGCAACTGGGTGTATATTTGAGTATGATGCTAAACATCCAGAGGGTTCAGGGATTGGGTTCACTGAAGAAGACAAACCCAATTTCTTTGGTTCTTTCTATTCAAAAACCAAGGCCATGGTAAGTTTCTTGGTATATATCTGATTTTTGTTTATTTCTTTTCTCATCTAAAATCTTGCATTTTGTTTATTTATTTTCTCTTCTAAAATCTTACATTTGTTTAATTATTTTATCAGGTTGAGGAGCTATTGAATGAATTCGACAATGTTTGCACTCTTAGAGTTCGAATGCCCATCTCATCAGACCTGAACAACCCGCGTAACTTCATCACCAAGATTTCTCGTTATAACAAAGTGGTCAACATTCCTAACAGCATGACCATCTTGGATGAACTACTACCTATTTCAATCGAGATGGCAAAGCGGAACTTGAGGGGTATCTGGAACTTCACAAATCCTGGGGTCGTGAGCCATAATGAGATTCTGGAAATGTACAAGCAATACATTGACCCAAGTTTCAAATGGGCGAACTTCACAATTGAAGAGCAAGCCAAGGTTATAGTTGCCGCCCGAAGCAACAATGAAATGGATGCATCCAAGTTGAAGAAAGAGTTCCCCGAGTTGCTACCAATCAAGGAGTCGCTGATAAAGTATGTCTTTGAACCAAACAAGAAAAGTTCTGCAAATTAAGCAATATTCAGTAATAGACCTCAGGATGAACTCTGCCTTTTCAATTAGATGATATGCTTTAGATTACGTCAATTTAGTTTAATCAGTACCAGTCATTATTCATTCTTAGCCTTGTTTCATTATTTGTACTGTGCTCTAGGGTGGTGGGTATAATTCTTCTGATATTTGTTTTCTTGGATGTATCTTGATTTCCTTTGTGTTCCATTTTATAAGAAATTTTCAACAGGTTCCCTTTTTGATTATGTTATCTGTAACTTTTTTATTCTGTTCAATGAAAGATGTTTTGTTTAATTTTTTCCTGACCAGGTCTGTTGTTCTAGATCCTAGATCCACGGTTTGGGATTAGGGTTCTGTATCATGATTCTTGAAATTGTATGTTTACATTGTATTTTTTCCAAACTGAATCCTTTGTTGGTTCACTTTCTCTGCAAACAACTCTAGACACACGCTTGTTCTGGCCTCGACCCACGAAAAGCCTTTAGCAGCTGTGAAATCAAAGCTCCACGCTTTGATCGCGTTGTTGTAAATTTGGTGCAGAGCTGTCATGAATCTACAGGCTTGCAATGTCCTTTATCTTTTGCATGTTGAACAACAAAACCTCAGTCTCTCCTCTTCTGTTGACTAAAAGTGTGAGAAGCTCCGATGGAGGCACACGACTCTTATAATAAGGCTATGCCTCACTGGAGCTGCATTGCTACATGACCACACAAGAATCTGTAGTAATCTTAGAAACCACCGCATTTAAAATTGGTAAGCTTGGCCTGCTACCTGTACTTGCCTACTTAGCAACAAGCTTTGCTCTGCCTTTTCTTTTGTTCAGGACCAAAGTATAAGCGATGCCTTCATGCAATTCACCATGGTTTGGACTGCAATTTCTGAAGTCTACAGCTGCAGTTTCGCCCTCGAGCACTACAGTCAGTTCTTCGGTGGCTTCAGGTCGGGTGGGACAAGAAGATTTGGTCATGGACTCGAGCATCTAACTAGCAGACTCCCTACTGGCTCAGTCTATTGGTCTTTGCAATAATCAGTTCAAGTAACAAGGTTTGTCAACAAGCAATTATGAACAATTACCGAGCCTTGGTTCTTTCACACAAAAGTGACAAAACTGACAATTATCGTGGGGGAACATTTCTACAGCCCTCCCTGTTGAAAAAGGGGAGGGTGAAAATCAATCCCCACAACAGATAGGTGCTGAAAACTTCTGGCTGAATATTTTCCTTTTTTTAGTTTAGTTTTAATCATCACTGTGGTTTAGATGCAGTCATGCAGCAATAAAAAGAATTTTAGGGACTACTCAACACAAAGAGAAGGAAGGTTGGGAACAGAGAAGGGGAAGGGGTTAGAATATCTACAAGGCAAATGGAATGAGAAATAAACTTCTCTGAAATATGAGAACATTATTGAAAATCTGAAGATGCATCAGCCAATTCCTTCAGAAATGAGACAACATCATCTGACGACTGAAGTAGAAATCGAGCATTTGTACGAGTCCTCCCAACAGAACAAGAGTAGTAGTTCTCCTTCTTGAGGTCTAGTACATTCCAAGAAATCTTTTCTGGAGATGGCCACCTTACACTCCCAGAGACAGCAGATTTCTTCTCAGGATTTGGTAAAGGTCGTTGTGTCTTGCTCTGCGATGATTTCGACCCACTTTTATTTGCTGGAAGCTTCAAGGAAGATCTTCTCTCACCAGGTGACTTTAGTCCGTCAGTTATCTTGCTTCTTGGAAGACCAATATTGTCAGTCGGGGGATCTGGCTCGAAAAACGAGTACACATCTTCATCCTGAAGTGAAGATGAGTGAGTATTTAAAATACAGGTGTTGATGGAAGTAAGATGATCACTACAAACCTATGCTCACGGTTGCATGGCAGTATAGCATGTTACCATTATTTAGTGAAGTTGTTTGGACTGATAAAGTGATAGTATAAAAAGGCATACAAGGATTAATAGCACATTCAGAGGTTCAGAAGAACCTTAACTAAAGCAACCGTGATGATATGATTTGTAAGATCAGAAAGAAAACCTTCTGAACAGAACACGAAGAATTTAGCTGAGAAATGAGGGAGGTGCAATTCAGTGGGATGAGAAAGTTACCTTCCCAAGAAAATGCCCAATGCACAGTACATAATCAATGGGGGATGTCATGGATTTACTGTGAACTATTTCTCCCAATATACGGTCAATTGCTGCACCCTGAATTGATAAAAGTAACTGGTCAAAAAAAAAAAAAAAACAAACAAACAGACAAACAAGGGAAACTGCTGTATGAAATTATATAAAACATATAATTTTGTACATATAAAGAAACATTCACCTTTGTGACACCAACTGCTCGCACCTCCACAGACCGGCTACCTTGAACAACATCAACAGATGCATTAGAAATTGGACCAGTCCAGAGATGCTGTAACATATCTCTCGCTTGAAGTCTTCCAAAATCAACATCTGCAGTTACATTATAGGCATAAGAACCAGAAATCAGGGTAGACAAAAGTGCACCTTTTCTGAAAACGATGAAAATGGGTTAAAAACAAAATCTAGTACCTGCATATTTGTAATTCCACACGAGGGAAGTTTCACGACTTTCGAAGTGTGACCGGGGTGTTCTCTCTGTAAAATACTCAAAGACATGCTGAAACATAGCATCAACAGTGTAAGTCAGAGAATCAGGATAGTATGAAACAGAATATAGCCTTAATTCATGATCACCTGCACACTTTCGACCCATTCCATATTTGAAAGTTCAGGCATTGTTGTCATCCATCCTCCCTTTGTAAGACGTAAAAACATTCCATTTTCAGCTGCCAACCACATGCCAAGCTCCCCAAAGTATGGTAAAAAGTTCTGTAAAAACACTCGAATAAGAAGAGGATACAGTAAGGGTGTTCAGGAATTCAGATTTGGAGATCACTTACTTCGTCTAAGGTAGCCCTGTCACTTCCACTGAGGACAACAATAGTTGTGTTTGGATCATTGCAGAGTGCTGTCAAGGGTTCTATCAAATCTGGATGCAGTTTTAGTTCCATTTCTTTTATTTGATCGCCTCGTCTCTCAGGTGTGTCCACTGGTTCAGTTAAAGTCGCATTGAATCCCTATGTACCAATATTCAGAGAGATCAGGAAAAAGAAAATGTCCACCAGATGTTGAATTTGATACAACCTTTATTTATAATGCCTAAAAACAACCACTGACCAAAATTCTAGTATTAGATCCCAATCTAATTAATATTGAGACAATTCTAGGACAGGTGATCTTTATGTGCAGATGCTTCCTATGTTCGACAATGACACCATTCAGAAATCTGATACCTAATCAAGAATTTGACAATCAACGCCCTTAATTAATATGGGGCATCCCTGTCAACCTACCAGTATGAGCAATCGATTGTTTGCTCGCAAGTAACGTTGAATTGTCTCCCTGTTTGGAAGTGGTGGTGGTACCTGTCTCGTCCGTATTTGCGCCTCTACAACAGTATCATTCAGCTCACTGGAAAACAACAACAGGAATATCAAATTCCATTTGACAACCCATCTATTATTTGCAAAAGACAAGCATATCCTTATTCGACTATACTCATATATGTATATATCATATTGAAATCATTGTTTGTCTGCTACACAAAGAATACTGTAACATCCGATTACCATGTCCCTGAACTCACTTCCTAATTTGAAGCTTGCACCTACTTACCTTTCTACATTTAAGATCTATATATGACCTCTAGATTAGATTAACAAACAATTTCCTTCAAGTTATATTGTTAAGTACCTGAATTATGTAGTCATGTAATAGCTATCTTAATTTTGTTAAAAAAGCATGCATTTAAGCAAGGTTGTAGCACACACAGTGAGGATTTCTATACTCTTCACAATTATGGCACTCCAACGTGTATACCTTACAAAAGTTTCAGCCCATTCCTGGGCAGTGTGGGTTGTCACATGTGCAAAGTTATGCCTATGTCGCTTCTCTCTCTCTTCAGAGGACATATTCAATGCTTGGGCAATTGAATTGGCAACTTCTGTGATGTTCCATGGGTTCACTAGAATTGCTCCGGCACCTAGAGACTGTGCGGCACCAGCAAACTAACAAAATGCATTCAAAGTGTCAAAAGCTGGAAGAAAAAATGAGGAACTTTTTACATTTAAATAAGTACACAACTTCACCATAATTAAGTACAAAGTTGCATCTTTTGATGGTATTTAAATTGCAATGGAGATATTACTGGGTTTCTACATTCCAAGTCCTTCTATGCAATAGATTTCTCATACTAAAGTTCCACACCATTTCCAAAAGGTTTCATGTATTGACAATTTTCAGTTCTAGCCTAGCCTCTAATCTTCCCCTGGTCATATTCAAGCCATGCAAATCCATAAAACGAAGAAAAGGTAACTCGTACTTAATTTTGTTGGCATGCAGAAAATAGCACTTAAAGATAAGTGATAAGTCAGAACTGAATGATATGATACTTGACTTTTCATTTGCTTGGATATGAAGTGAGCAACAACCATGGCATCAGATACAAGTGTAACTCTTTCTTCACAGAATCAGAGACACTTTTACAGAACCAGTTAATATCATTTCAGAATCTCAAGCTTATTCGAGTCATGATCTGTATCTTCTTCTTTTTTCGTACTATTTTCAATTTTAAAAAATAGCACTCAAAATCAATGCAAATTATGAGAAGAAAAAGGAGGAACCTTGAAAGTTTATAGTTATTACCTCACTAAGGATAAGGACCCCTTTTTTTGCATCTTGGCATGCCACATATTCATAACTAACAAGATTCATTCCATCCCTGAGGGATGTGACAAGTGCTACGTCTGAACAAAGTGAAAAGAAGTATAATCTTAGGATGGATAAATTGTTAACTAGAAAAGGGGCATACAAGTTATCTTAGGTACTTGTCTATTAGACATGGAACATAAAGAATGATAAAAATCTGAAAGACCAGAGAACAACAATACTGAGAAATCTGAAGATCAAAATCTAAGAGAAACAGATAATTTTCAAAGGAAAGGATACTAGTCACATGAAATGCAGACAAACGAAGTATTTTCCAAGTATACTCCAGTAAGTTTATGACTGACAAATCCAGACTAACTATGTGGACCTTATCAGACAAGCAAGACAAACAAAGAATCCAGAAAGCACCACTATTCTGAACTGAAGACATAAAACCTTGCCAGCACTATAACAACAAGAGTGCCACAAAAATTCTGGGTCCAAAGAAACAGGGCATCAAAGTATGTAGAATAGTACCAGTAACAGCATACAGTGCACATAATGCTTGAAATTCGAGAGAACGATCCTGTACATAAAGTGAGAATTACTTAATGAATATATAATACATAGAAGGATATGAAGAAGGTGTCATAACTACATTTAGTTGAATTAGTTAGTGTGAAACTATCATGTAAGCTTCTCTTTTTAAAAATCAAGGGCATACCAGGTGATGTATAGGGACAGTAGTCAAACTTCCAAATCTGCCATTAATTCGTCCAACAATTTCATGAACCTGACTTGTAAGTTTCTGATCTGTGGTAATGCAAAATAAGCAGGTTATAACTCCATAATAAGAGAAGGCATACACAAACAAAAATTAAATGAGTCGGAAAATATTATGGATGCAATGAGAAAGAGCCACACCACTTAGCCAAACAAAAGTCATAAACAAACTACTTTTTGTATATAAATAATCAGTTACATCATGCAAGTTACATGGGCAAACAACAAAATGATTAAAACTAAAATGACAAGCTACATCATGTAAGTCATAGAAGCAGCAGCAGCTTAGTCAGATTCAATCACCCAGCACGAAGAGGATGGCAGGCGGAATCTAAGACTAGCCTCTCCTACATGCAGATAAAGATACAAAAGCACTTGACAAGGCATTTTAAGGAAGGGGCATACACTCAGGAACATCTGTTCTTGTTGGCACTGCAATTTGCAGCAAAACCACTTTGTCACGCCAAATTGGGTTTTCCTCAAGAAACTTTTCAAACGCCAGTATCTTTTGAGGGATTCCTTTAATCATATCAAGCCGATCAACACCCAACATTACCTGTAATGTCAAACAGTCATAACATTAGAGCAACTCCAGTAAAGTTTCTCTATTTTTTTTTTTTTTAGGTAAAGCATATAAAAAGCTATTTTAGCTAAGCCAATTTCAAAATCTATCTCCAACAGTTCTGTCTTCTTCATCTAGTTTCAAATTTATATCATTTTTTGAATGAAGAAAAAAATCAAAGTGTATTCAGATCTTACACAAAAAACTAAAAAGAAATGCTTTAAAAGAAAAATAGTATCGAGCCTCTCGCTCTCTATATTTACGAGCCATTGAGAGAGACTGCTGCTGACTGATTTTTTGAAACGTGCTCTCTATAATAGCCAAGAAGCCAAACTAGAGAGTCTGGTGGAGTATAGATAATGAGGAAGTCATCATATATTCAATAAAAGAGGAAAAAAAAAATCATCTTGTGAATTAGACAACATCTGCATAGAATAATCCAGCAATGTATTTACCTTTTTCTCCCCTGTTTTGACTTGGTTGTTATTTGTTGTCTTCATATGTTATGTATAGGGTGTAAAAAGACCACATACATGGGAAAGCTGACCTACAGAAACTATTAATTATATACATGCAGAGTTGCTTCACCAATACCTCGCCATATGTAAAGAATTTTAGAGAACTCAAGACCCCAATGTGTATCCATCACTAGTCCTACACTCAACCTATACCCTAGTCATCCTTTAAAAGGTTTTACTTCATAATTCAGTACAACTAGAAACCAATACCCAACATCCACGGCCAGTGGTGGAGAGGTACCTCCGGAGTAAAACAGCCAGTGGTCATATTTTACAATTTGTGTTTCAGTAATATCGTTCAAAAATCAAAATGCGTTTGCGTGCAACAACAACACTAACCTTTCGCCCTGCAAATCTCTCTTTCAGTTCCCTAATGTGTTCTTGGACTTGAGGAACCTCAAGTGCTCGAATGAAGCGATCTGAATCTATTCCAATAGGAAACTGAAATTTCAAGCACAGAAAACTAAGCAAGATTTGATAGTGTGCATATCTCTGATAAAGATTAAATTTTGTTGCTGTTAGAAGTAGCAATTAACCTCAAAGGAAAGAATAAAAAAATAAAAATAAATAAAATACAGGTAACAATTAGAGAGAGATACCGCAGCCACTCGAGTAAGCCTCCCTTGATCCTCAACTCCTTCAGGCGTACCCTCAAGCCCAAGAATGCGAGTGCAAGCACTAACAAAGTGTCGTGCATAGTCATAAGTGTGAAAACTGAAAAGAAAATAATAAGTAATTTGTCTGATTCAGTGAGATAAATATATATATGACAATAAAATGAAAGGGAGCCAATTAACTGTTTATTACAGAACATATAGAATGCCAATGTAAGTGATAAGTTTAATGACTTAATTGTTAACTTGTGCAGTCAACAACAGAAGTTCCTTTCCTAGTCATTGGATGCTAATTATTGCTTCTTCATTTTGGTCATCGGAATAAAGCTGAAAATATCTGCCTTGAAACTCATTTCATAATGTGATGAAACAAAAATGGAGTGACAATATAACAGTACAGAACCTATTACAGGTTACCACTCATCGATGGTTATTCCAGATTTTCATATATCATAACATAATTCGAGAGAAACAACAGTATTACTTGATCAAAAAAAAAACATGTTGATTTATATAATCAGAGGCTTCTAGCCATGTGATACCCACATATCATGGTCAGTAACAGAAAATTATGTGGCAGTAGAATATAGCTTGAGCACAATAAAAGCAAACTATTATCATGGCTGAACATTAATATTATGCATCAAGCATGATGGTCAGATAGGATCAAAGCCTTGCAACAGAGTTATCAGTTATTTGCTGATATTCTTGACAGATGGCATAATCCCCAACACTGATAGTGCTTTTGGCTGTTAACTTGAAATACTTTCCCAATGTGTATTCACAGATTACCAGGCTTGAGAAATTCAAAGGATATGCCAGCTGTCAAACGGCACTCTGTATCAACTATCTTAAGCGAAGTAAATCACATTGAGCAGAATGTAACCAATACTTACCCAACTAAATCAGCTGCAAGAACTGAGCGCAGGAGCTCTGATCGTGATGGCAGTGTCCTATGAATTTCAGAGGAAGGAAAGGGAGTGTGAAGAAACCAGCCGACTTTCATTTTGCTGTTATATTCCTTCAAGCATTTTGGAAGAAACATAAGATGGTAGTCATGGCACCAAACAACATCACCCTCTTCATAGTGCTCATTAACTACATCTGCAAACATTTGATTTGCCTTCTTATATGCAGAAAACTGCGACTGGAAACTCCGAGTGGTAGCAAGTCGATCTTCTTGTGGAAGCCCAAGGTAATGGAAAAGGGGCCACAAAATATTGTTGCAATAGCCATTGTAATATTGATGAACAATCTCCTCATCAAGGAAGACGGGGATACACTTCTGCAGCCAACAGTACGAGTGAAACAGTGTGTTACAATGTTCAAGCACAATCACCTCGCAATTAGTGAAAAAGAGCTGGATCTATGTCTATGAATAGAGAAATAAAAATCCATGTACAGAATTTGAACCTTTTCAGCCAGAGCTTTAGTAAGTGCCCTCTGTCCAATATCATCTGGCACATTTACCCCTGCCCATCCAATCCACCTTGCCTCAAACTCCTTTACACCTATAAACAACAACGAACATTACGAATTAGTTTCATATTTTGAGGGGGAAAACCGAATCATAAGTTAAAAGAACATGATAAGCACAGGATACAGAAACTTTGTAGAGATTGAAGATCTTAAGCAGAGTAAGCAACAGTCTCAATAAGAGTTAAGATATCACATACCCAAAAGGGCAGTGACCAGACCCCCAGCACTTATCTCCAAAGACCATGAATCTTCACCTCTCCTAATAGCAGAGACGGGTAACCTGTTAGCCACAACCAACAGCCTCTGTCTGAGAGGCCTTGTTTCTTGCTTTTCATGCCCCTCATTAAGGGCCCTTGCAGCTGCAGCCCCTTCCAAGTATTCTTCGATAAACAAATTTCTTGAGTTTTCCTCTTCTCTTTCATACTCGGATGGTAGATTTACCCTATTATTATCATTTGCTTCATTCAACTGTGGTGATGCCTTACTATTCTTCCTAATCTCCCTTTCTCTCAAGAGCCGTTCAGTTCGATTTGGAATGTGGGCTGAATTACTGTTGTACTTGTTCCCAGGCATACGTTCACTCTAGTGATCAACCTTCACTTCTAGTTTTAGTAGCACGAACGTCCCTGGGAGGCTGTTACAACCGTGTCCTACATTTTGTTTGAAGCAAACTAAGTCAGCAATCAGCATAAAAGCCAAATATGACTTTGAATCTTCCACATGTTGGTTTATAAGAGCAGAAAACTGTGACACACATAAGCACTCATTCCTCTTGTCACCGAAAAGAATTGGATAAGCATCTGATGCATAAACATCACATAATCATGACAAGCGGGCCAAATGAAAAAGATCATGCAAAGAACAGGATCCACAGCCAAAAAAATGAGGTCTACAACCATCTCCCAATCCATTAATCAATCTGAAATCCCATTCAAAAAGTTCAGAAAGAGACTAAAAGCAGAAAGGTAAAACAGTGAAAAAAAAATGCAAGTCAAGGTGCTCTGGTTCCTTCCCAAAATGTTAGAACGTCACTTGGATGAAACAAGAAGCCCGGATAATCCCAATTTACTGAAAGCTTTACTTAAGCTGAATACCATATAGTGTCTATAGTTTAGCTCTTCAGAAAGTTTATTAGACCAAGTAACACAGTTCAGAACCGGTAAAGCAAGAAAATAAAAATATAAAACTTCTTAAATCTATTTTAGAAAGCTAATATATATAATCTAAAACCAATACCAAACCAATGAATAGCAAACAAGATTCCAACCTATTTTCGAGTTTACAGAGGTGTGTCAACTAAAACCCAGTCACTGGGGTAGAGAGAGAGAGATGGCAATCTCGAAAATCTGAATGGCAGAGAATTAACGTAGTGAGAGAAGAAAAGTGGAAGCAACAGACTCCTCTTGTAAGCTTTGTAAGGTGTACATAAATCCTTACAGCCATGCAGGGGATGGTACTCATTATGTTGAAGACAGAAACATGTTTTACCCAAAGCATCCAGAAATTAAAATAACCCAAGAACAGATGAATCATATAGGAGCACCAATTATAGATAAGTTCTATACAAACACCGCCCTCTATAATTTTTATTTTATTTTATCCTTTTCCTGTTTGAGAGATTTCGCACACACACCATTGGAAACAAGCCTCTACGTCATAAATTTTTTTTGTTTTTTTTTTATTTTTAAAGGAATTTGAAACCCAAGTTAACTGGGAGGTTCAGCCGCATATCCGAAATCCGAAATGAAAATTTCATTTTTGTTTGCCAACATTCAATTTATCTTTGATCTAAAACCACACAAAAATAAATAAATAAAACTTTTTTTTTCCACAAAATAAATAAAACTTTTTTATTCTTTTTTTTTTTTGAGAAACTTTTTTATTCATTAATTAGGGAAATTTAATTTAATTTAATTATAATAATTTCCAAGTCCTATGGAAGTAAAGGATTAATCACGATTTTGACTGATTTTATTTTATTTTATAGCACAAAGACAAAAGTTGACCTGGTGTGACAAAAGCACATCACGCTAGGGACATATAACCGAGTTCCTAAATTAAGGGACGCACATTTGGCCCAAATTCATGTCATCAGACAAGAATCTTTTTCAACTGTCCTACTCTCTGTAAAATCTTTCACCGTCTTCTGATTTACGACCATTTCTAATCATAAAAAGCAAAAATCATAACTTACCATTACTATTTGTGAAGCATATTTGGAATATCTTTTAACAATATCTTGCAAGACAGAAAGCAAATCCCGACCATTTCCATACTTACAAAATCTTCCTAGGGTTTATGAAATTGATTCCACAATTGATTCCTTACCTATTAGCGTACTCAAGTAGCCAACATAAATTGGACCCATAATAATGTGGTTGGCTAAAGTGTAAACTAATGGGATTCCCATATAGATTTTGTGGAAATGTTTAAAATTCAAACCAATTGGAAGTTTGGAACCAAAAAAAAAAAAAGGAAGAAGAAAGAAACACCGAAAGTACCTAATATTGCAACTTTTTTCTAAGATTGCAGACTTACCGTGATTCCTGTATATGTTTTCAACTGATATGCTTCTTTCACCTCGCAGGGGAGCAAAAGTCTAAGAAGTAAGAATTACACCAGAAATACACCATTATCAGACTTCCCAGGCATTACTACATATTTGATATTTCCCTCGTGAAACGACTATGGCCTCAAAATCAGATTCATCCTCAAAATCAGAACTTGCACATTCCAGCAATAATGGCCAGTAAAAAAAGTCAAATTTCTCAAGCAAGGCATCCCAAAGCATGCAATTGTTGACCAAAATCAAAACAGTTTTAAGCATGTTTTCGACAAAGAATTTCCAAAACACCAACAGACACGCTGTCAAAAGCAACCAACTGCAAATTAAGCATGCATAGAAATCAGACAGAAAATACCAGAAAGCAGAGACTGACCTTCATTGTCTTGTTGAAACCAGGAGAGAAAAAAACCCTTTAGTTTTCAAAACCCGTTTGCCAGACAACTATTCCTAATATCTTGCTGAAAATCTTTTGGCTGATAAAGGTGCACAGCGCCCTATCTATCTATATATTTCTAGCCTTTATTCCTAAAAAGCAAAAGAAGAAAAAGGGTCCTTTTCCGTGACACAGAAACCATAAAACATGTGAGGAAATGGACGAATAGAGCCATAGAGGCTAATGGAATTGCAAGAAAATCATATGATGCGCATGCCTCCTTGTTGCTTTCTCCTCTGCCATTACCTACAAGTTGAACTCCGCATTATTGTGGTCAGGCTCAGACAATAAGTCCCCCCGTGAAATACAGAAATTTTGCAGTAAACATAATTTTGTCACACATGCAAGGCTTTGGTGGGTCCTGCTAGGATAAGCTTCGGAGTATTGAAACTTCAAAGTCGGGAACTGATAGATTAGTCATTGTTTCCAGTCTGCCCTCCGCCCTCAGCACAGTGAGCCCTAAACAGTAGATTTGGGGGACTATATTTGACCATCCAATCTGGCTTTCACAGTCAAAAATTTGACCTCAACTGAATTACTGATAGAATCTCATCACATTTAATGCAATATTTGTCTCTAACCATCAAAACTCCTACTTGCAAGAAACCAACACAGAAAATTTGAACTTGTGTGCCCAACTCCTAGCTGGAAAACCTGAAGCTTCGTTTATCCCAACAGATTCTCTTGTAAATGAAAATTTCACCCCTTGCTGTTGCTGATCTTCTATCCTTTGCTATATACGGCATCTGCTCTTCTGTAGTGTCTGTAATTTTTTATATACTCAGAAATTTTCTACAGTTAGTAAACTTCACTCTAGAGCTTAGGTCTCTGAATAAGCTATATTCAGAAAAGTGAAGGTCATGAAACCTTAAGGAAACTTTATGTCCTACAGTCTGAGGAAAATGGTTTGTGGATCAGAGGAAGCTAATGCATTCCATTTCTCAATCATTGCTTTGGACTACGTTTGGATAAAATACTGGAGCACTGCAACTCCATATATATATATATATATATATATATATCCATAAATGAGAAAATGTTGAAGCTTTAAAAATGGACTTTATGTTTAGAAAAGCTGGTTGCTTTCAATTTTCCGAAGGGTTTTAACTAATGACTACATCTTCTTCATACTTGTTGCTGGTAATGGACTTTTGAGGTTTTACCACCTGACCTCTTTATACTTTACCTTAGTGATTCCATATCCTCTTCAAAGTTCAAACTAAAAGCTAATTACTGTCACCTTAAAATGATAAAATCATCAAATTGATGCTTTTTCAGGAGGAGCGGCACAAACTCAGGTATAGATACAAAAACAAAAAAATGAAATATCAAATTCAGAATGGAGCAGTGATCTACTAGTGAACAAACCACTTCTGAGTGCCCTCAACGGCTACTACCACCTTTAGGGAAAACCAATCAATACACCTTTGTTTTTTATTTTTCCGTGGACAAACAAGTCTAATACTTTGACAGCCTCTATAAGTTAACTTATAGTTGATCCACAAATGATATACAATTGTAAACTTGTAATATAGCCAAATTAAGTAGATAACACTCTTGTGCCATAATAGGTATATAATCCAGATTTTTTTTTTTTTTTTTGGGACAAACTTTGCTCACAACCAAGTCATAAGCTGCCAAAAACAAGCAGTTGACCAATCAAGAAGAGAAAGAGAAACTCGGAGAAAACCTAGAGAGAACTTTGAGAGAAAAGTTGCCAACTGTGCCTGTCCGGCTGCGCCTCGACGCTGACGATGTCTTCTGGCCTCGCCGGCGGTCGTCGAGTGAGGCCGGATGGGTTGACGATGTGAGCTAGCGACGGTTGGGGCTGTATGGGCTCCTTAGGCCATGGCTTTGGCTGGCGGCAGTGTCGACACAGGCAGAAGGTACGCGGCAGAGGGTGGAGCCTGATGGGATCCGTTTTGGATCTCGCTGCTGTCGCTGGGTTTGTGGCTGGGCTACGTATCTGTTCTGGTGGTTTCTATGGTTTGATCCATTCGGATCTAGCCATGAAATCGTTGGAGGCTCATGGATCGATCTCAGTGCTTTCAGCGGAGGAGGGCGACTAGCAGGGATGGACGGGCTTCGGTGTGTGCAGTGGAGGGCAGTTTGCGGTGCTGATCAACGACGTGACTTCGCCGGAGGTTGGGATCTGCAAGCAACGGCGTGATGGGATTGGAAGCACGATTGTGGTGGTTGGGCTGTCTGTGCAGCACATTTCGTGGGCCGGGCTCAGTGGCTGGAGCTCTTGAGCCCTAATCCGGTGATGGGCCTGGTCTGGACCTGAAGTATCTTGGGCCTGGGGTTTTACTCGGGGTTCAAGATGATTTATTTTATTTTTACTGTTTTTAGTTACTAGCATATTTCGTTGCTTTGGAATCCTAGGTTTGTATTACTCTCTAATTTTGTTAGGGAACTACGCACTTTCGTGCCTCTAGCAAATCCTCTTGAGTAGTTATGACGGAGGATTCTCGAGACAGGGGCTTGGGAAGCTTTTGGTTCCCGGGTCTCCCTGCCTAGTACTTGACGTTGAGTCTTTTACTACTTGCTTCTTAGTTCTCTCTAGTTGTACACCAATTGAGGTCTCTAGGCGACTAGGTTTACTTTTCAAAGAGAGGTTTTGTAGTGAGGATTTATCTCCTGTATGTAGGTTCAATAAGTGAGCGCATGTGTTAACAGTGAGGGTCACCTGTCCTTTGCCTGATAGCTTATATCATGTATGATTTTGGTGTAAGACAGCATTCGATGTACGTGCCTTCTGGCCATGGATATATGAATGAAAGTATCTCCTTTTCTCAAAAAAAAAAAAAAAAAAAAAAAAAGAGAGAGAAACAGCATGAAAAAGTGCCTAGTTTTTTGACATGCAAGTATTAAACCTCAACATAAAAAAACCACTTAATTACAAATTAATAACCAATCTATTATTAGTGGCAAGTGAACAAAAGAAGTAAAGCTAAGAAAGACCATAGCTCCCTTCAAAAAAAAAAAAAAAAAAGACCATAGCTGAGGTGGGCTTAACTGGCCAGCTATTACTGACCTCTCTAACAGTAATGTAACTGACTGTGATTTCACTACAGGCTGTAACAGCCTGCATGAGGTTTGCATTTTGTAACTGATTATGTCAGCAAGCAAATGAATCATAATTATCATTTTAAGCAAAAATTGATTGAAAATCGCACAAATTTTCCTCTGTATTCCTCTCCGTTCTCTTTGAAGATTTTCGTCTGCTTGCTAAATTTTTCATTTTCTTCCCGAAAAGAATCTGAAAATTCACAGTTTTGGCACAGAAGAAAAGACACGCAAATCCGAAGATCTGTTTGCATAGTCTGGATGTGATACTCCGAAAATCTAGATTTTCTAAAAGATCAGAACGAAAAATCATATTCAGATAATCGAAAATTATTGAATATCTGAGAGATTTGGTGACGATTAAGGCAAATAAAAGCAAATTCCTAAAAGTTATCACTGAATACAACCGCAACAGAGCAATCACAAAAATCAGATCATATAGGATGCAGCGAGGAAACTGATTCAGCTTAGCAAATCAATCCAAGCAATCTATCTATCCGCAGAGGTATGCATGTTGCATTTAGAGAGAGAGAGAGAGAGAGAGCTAACCGCTTGGCTTGAGGCTTGTGACGAACGCTGAAGCAAGCTCAGTCGTCAGAGAGAGAGAGAGTGCGTTTATTGTAAAGTGGGGAGTGAGAAAGTTGGGGAACGAATATATAGGAAAGGCGGGGAGAGCGAGGTTTTGCGTTCTGTGGTTCTGCCATTCGTTGGAGGGAATGTGTTTGCTATTTTTTATTATTTAATATTTTGAATTCTTTTCTTTCTAATTTTCACACCAAAGAATGTTTTGCTTTATGTCTTATCAATTTTTTTCTTTCTTTTGCTTTTCTGTCAATTTAAAAAAGAAAATATTTTCACAGAAAAAATGATGTTACTAATTTTAAGAAAAATAAATCTTTTGCAAGGCAATCGTGTCTCGTAGTTTTTTTTTTTTTTTTTTTGAAACAAATGTTCATTGCATTAGATGACCAGCCAAAAAATCATAGACTAACATACACTTAAAGACAGAAAAATGGCGGGGTAACGACCACGCTCCTATCTAAGTAATGTAAACTCATTACAAGTCAATTTTGAGCCCGCTTTGGAAAGCGAACTCATAGACAAAGAACAACTCCGTGTCTTCTAGGGCAAAATCATTGATGGGCATCCCCATTAGTCAGGCGCGCAATTGCGGTACCAATAGAGAGCCACTTCCTAGCAAACAAATAGGAGCCAACCCTTATCCATAAGTTGATTTCTCCAGTCAAACTCGAGATAATTACCAATTCCACCGGAATCATGATCTGAATTAAACTGACACTTTGTGACTGTAAACAAACCCAACCGCCCAAGTAGGTCATTCTCGGGTCAGGCCAGGCCAGCCCACTAAGTAACATATGAGGGTGGCAAGACACCCTCCCACATGGCCCAATTCTTTGAAGAATCAAACCAACCCACAAAAATGCCCAAAAGATGCCCCCAGAAAGCCCAAGCCCAGAGTCAGAGGCCCAAGCCGCCCAAATCCAGACAGTGGCTAGAGCACTACTCTCCCGCTACCCGCCTACAGCCGTCGCCAAGCCCTCTGGCGGCCGACCCTTCCAGCTTCCCATGGTGAACCCATGCCTATCCACCACCAACCACACCCAACATGAGTCCAAAATTACAAGAACTCCGTTCAGATGCCGCCCAAGATCGACTCTGATCCTTGATCTTATATGCAAGGTCATCAACCGATTAGACGCCGACCAACCCCGCCTCACTCCTAGATCGAAACAATCCTTTGTCGATTCGAGATCAGATCTATCTCCACCTCGGAGGAGAAACCTAGACACGGAAGCGTATTGCCTAGCCGAGATGGACGCTGAACTTCTGCGCTGCCGTCCACTTGAACAACTTCCGCTCTCAATCGGAACTTGCTCCCTCTTCAGACTCACCAGTCACCTGTGTTGCCACGACCCACGTCGAGAAACCTCACCGTTGCTTGATCAGACAACAATCGGAAAAGGCTTCCGCTGCCGCCCTCTGCTAAACCCTAGGGTTTCTCGACTTCCTAACGCCCTGTCATAGCTTATTTACTGTTTTAGTGTTTAGATTACTATAATGGTTTAAGAAACGGCCGGGCAATTTTCTTTATCGTGTCTCGTAGTTGGTCAGTTTGACTGTACAATAATAAGATGGTGCATTAAATGTAAAGATTCATCAAGCAGTTATAGATATTCAAATTTAACGTGGGTACTCTACGATTGGAGAAATTTTTCGATGCTATCGTCATTCCACTTGGCATATGTGACGGGTAATTTTTATTGGTCCACATCATTCTTGCTTTTTCTCCTCCATTAAACCACCCATAACCTCTCTGCCTCTGTTATCTCTTGTCATGAAGAATAAGAACAGAGCTTGAACCTTAAATCCAATCCACAAATTGAATATATGATATCTAAATTGATCTATAATCTCGTCACTTTAGATCGAGTGAGTGGAGAAAATGATATTCCTCCATGTCTATTGTTATATATGGAAGAACTGATATCCAAACAAGAATGAAGAAAATTGATATGAAAATCCAAAAGAAGGTGAGAGTACTGTTCCTTGAGGACTGGGTTTTGATCTTTTAAATAATTCTAGTTGAATAATCAACCCCAATTCTAAGAGAACAACCAAGCACCAAAACCAACTTGACTATGGAAGGAGAATCAAGAACGAACTCACTGGAAAATTATATCACTTAGATGTTTAATTGCTCCAAATTGCCAAGTCGTCATCATGCTACAATAAAACTATTACTGGCATGCAGTTGGCTATGAAGTGCTTCGCATAATTGGAAATGATTTGGGAGGGATGAATTTCCAGATCCAGTTCATAATTTCAGACATTGTTAATATATATATATATATACAGATCCTATCCAGAGCGATGCCTCGCTCTGAAATTAAAGTGCGAGGCTCCTTTCCTAGCCCTTGGATCAATTTACTTAAATCTAATGGACCATAACTCATCTCTCTTAACCAAGGTTAAAACCCACGGGTTAACAAATAAGAAAAAGAAAAAAAAAAAAAAAAAAAAAAAACA